>CAUYQV010193410.1:0-20440 GCA_963574575.1 Galagoides demidoff | reverse complement strand
CTACACCTCAGAGTGCACCTCTCAGCGCACCTTCCTTGCCTTCAGACTTTCTTGGTGAAGGTCAACCAAAAAGAGTGGGTGGATGCTAACTTCTGAATCAGAAGCCCCGTGATTCTATAACATCCTGCCATCCCACATTCAACCTATAAGAATTTATTAAAATTTCTGTTTCCTTCTTACACATCTGTGACATCCTTCTCTTCCTGCTGCTGCTCTGCTAAGGATAAAAGCAGTCGTGGGGCTCCAAGGAGAAAAGATTTGATTCTCTCCCCCCACCAACTTCAGCTTCCTGGTAGACTTAAAAGAAAAAGGAACTATGATTTTGTAGGTTATCTGGCTGCTTCTTGTAGCTAGAGCGGGAGTGATGTTGTCTTACAACTTCCTATATATTTTTTTTTTGAAACAGAGTCTCAAGCTATCCACCTGGGTAGAGTGCCATGGCATCACAGCTCATAGCAACCTCCAACTCCTGGGCTCAAGCGAGTCTCCTGCCTCCGCCTCCCAAGTAGCTGGGACCACAGGCGCCCACCACAACGCCCGGCCATTTTTTTGTTGCAGCCATCATTGTTGTTTGGCCAGCCCGGGCTGGGGATTCGAACCTGCCACCTTAGGTGTATGTGGCTGGCGCCTTAGCCTATTGAGCCACAGGCGCCGAGCCAGCTTCTGCAGATTGAGCAGTGTTTGTGCAGTATGTGGTCAAGTGTTATCTTGCAAGTGGACTGGCCTGTCTCTATTGACCACTCTTGGCTGCTTCTTCACAAGCATCCTCATCATGTCATCTGGTTCCTTGCAGGGGGGATCCATTGTAATTGACTCACCCGGTCTCTTGAAGCTGTGGTGGATCATACCAGTGATATTGTTGGCAGGAATGTGAACAGCTGTTGGGAACTGCTAAGGCCCTGGTCTTGGTTGCTGCAGAAAGGAGCCAGGTGTGACATGGATTAGAAGTACAAGTCTGAGGGAGGCGGGCTAACCTTACGTGCAGGATAGCCAGCATTTTTAATTATTGATAGTGTTTGCAGAAAAAGTAAACATGTGATGCATTTTTAAACTGAAATCCTAGATCTGATTTGCTCCTGATAATACATGGATTTTACACTGCACGCCGTTTGATACGCACACTGGCGCCAACTCCTGGCCGGACCCACACAGTGGTTTTTTAACACTGGTTACATGTTATCATTTGTGGGAATCACTGGCCCCTTCCATCTGAGATTTTCCTTCTGTTGACCATAACTATGGCTGTGACAATGATTTAGATCTTAATATACAAATAAAATATTAATGTATAGTAAGACATGGAGGAACTAGATAATAATATCAAGTCTATATTGAAAATTCAAGTTCTTCACAGTCACGCCTACCGCTCCACGGATATTTGAGGGTTGACCGGAACATGTGTAAGGACTTGATGGAAAGTGGGGTTGGGAGTCCCCGACACAGATCAGCCTAACTGGGTCTCATTATCAGAATAACCCTATTCAGCCCTACTGAGACACAGCAGGTAGTAATTTCTACCAGACAGTATGCTTGTCATGCTGATTTGAAATTTAAAGCACAAAAGCAATGATAAGAGATAGAACTGATAAGCATTCAGAATAGCCCTTACAATAAAATTATATCACCTTATTAGATTAAATAATATATAAACCTATATAACCTAGGACCCCTGCAATGCATACACAAGCAAAATCTTTTCTAGAGGAACAGAAACAAGATGTATCCTAAACCATCCCAGATTGCCTAAATTAATTATAAGATTACCTAGCTGGAATAAAGAGTTAGTTTTCTCATTTAAGTGTATAGTGCCCTAAATCCTGCCATGTTTTTATTCTACCTGAAAACAACAGCTTTGAGGACATGCAACAAGGGTGTCCAACCTGCAGCACAAGGGCCATGTACAGATCATTTGAGGTCTATTTTGTGTATCTGTGCTGTCAGATAGTATGAAAATTATACACACACATTTTTTTTATGCTCATCAGCTGTAGCCAGTGTTTTGGTATTTAATGTGTGGCCCAAGGCAACTGTTACTTTTCCAGTGTGAGGGAGAAAAGAAAAAAAATAGACACCTCCAAGAGATTCTAGCACATATGCAAATGACCCAACTATATTTTTCTCCACATAAAGGTCTGAAAAATGATCCCTTGTGAAGGGAAGGGAGGTTGCTTTGTATAATATCCATTCTCCTAGACTACAAGAAACCGCCATGAAAGTGCCACAGGGGTGTCCAACCAGAGGTAAAGCACCACAGGGGTGTCCAACCAGAGGTAAAGCATGGCTAATTTGAAGAATAAAGAATGCAGTTCAATAATACCTGATAAATATTTTTAAATTCTGGTATTATTAAAGTTCCATGGAATAGCCAAACTTTAATTCAAACAATAACATGATTAATCAAAGTTTTGTTATCAATGATAGAGAAGGGACAAAAGTTTATCCCAACCTAAAATGGGTAAGAAATGCTTCTAACCCAATGCCATACGGCATCTTGGTTTCATGTTTGCCAGAATTACATGCTCCTGACTAGGTGTTAGGAAGACAGAGAGCTCACAAAGATGTTTTAGGGCTCATTCAAAAACTGGGAATATCCCCAGTGTGGCAGCTTTCACCTGTAGTCCCAGGCACCTGGGGGGCTGAGGCAGGAGGACAACTTGAGCTGGGAGGATGGGAGGCAGGAGGACAACTTGAGGCTGCAGGGCTATGACAAAGCCATTGCCCTCCAGCCTGGTGATGGAGCACGACCTATCTCTAAACAAATTACTGAATAATGAACGTTTCATGAACATAGCTATTGCTGCTTCCACAACGGCAGAACACGGATAGCTTTTCCTCACTCAGAACTATTTGCCATATGGCATGGATTTTAAAAGGCCTCAAGATTTAGGTTTGATTTCCTGAAAAAGTATAAGAAAGTTAAAACTCTTATTTCAAGATATCAGGCTGATTACCTTGGACTGAATTTATACAAAGTTTTCAGAGGACTTTTGGAAAGTATATCCCTATCTCCAACTGCCCTAGTATCTTATAAACTTTTTAAGTTTTGTAATAAAGAGAATAGCTTTAAGTATAATATTCATCTACTCACTCCAAACAACAATTTACTTCTTAGGTTGGTGGTGTTGATAGAGAAAGTTCCTGTATAAGAAAGATTATAGGCAAGACTATTATTGCAGGGGCCTAAAGAATAATGAGAGAGAGAGAGAGAGATTTAACAAGGTAATTCTATGCATGTTTCTCTTTGGCTCCTTTAATTTTTTTTTTTTTTTTTTTTTGCAGTTTTTGGCCAGAGCTGGGTTTTGAACCCCCCACCTCCAGTATATGGGGCTGGCACCCTACTCCTTGAGCCACAGGTACTGACCCAGCTCCTTTCATTTTATCCTGGGAAAATTATTAGAGTTTGGAATTGAGGAAGCTATTCCATAAATCAATAAATATAGAAGCTGATTCAAAACTATTTAGAAGCTAAAATGATTCAAGATTTTTTATTGGTAAATAAAGTCTTCTCCACAAAGTACTTTATACCTGAAAATTAAATATCCTTTACCTTATAGAATTTTATTTATTTTCAAGTAAGCTAGAGATCATTTTATAGACACTTTTTGGGGCTGTAGTTTTTCTTCTCCAGCTGGCAAACGTGGGCTTTTGTGTTTATCCTTTCATCTCCCACACACACAGACTTAATATTATCCTACGTCAGACTACTATAGGCTAAAGCACATTTATATTTGCACTGAAAAGGCAAAGTTACAATGGTTTTTCTAAAAGGTCAGTCCTTGAAGGATTATCTAAGGCAGAGTTGAGCCTACAGGAGTCAAAGATCATGCAACTTCTGAGCTGGACCCTCTGTCAAACCAGGCTTCCTGTCAGCATGAGGCTGAGCTCAGAAGGAAGGCATTAAGGTACCAGGGTGGAATCTGTGGAATTGCCATCACGGGTCAGAAGCTGAGACACCTGATGTGTGTTCAGAATAAACCCACTGGCCTATTCAATGCCACAAGTTAACTGTAATACCAGGTCGTACTGTGCATGGAGTCTGCAAGTCCCTTTGTTTACAACAAAATGCCTTTCCACTAAATAGGTCAGCAGCTGCCTGGATATTATCTCATTCATCCTTGTGCTATTCCTGTGAGGAAGGCCAGTAGTAAGGCTCATAATCCTTACCCTGTGCCCAGTGGAGATGTCAAAAGGTGAAAAGAGTCCTGCTACGTTATCAGTTGCAGAATGAAAATAGAGCTCATAAGAATATATCTCCAAGATAAATGCTTTTCCCTTACAGACACATTTTCATGTGCAGGCACATAAAGATTATAATCCATGTATGACTTTAAATGTTTGGCTTGACCTGCATGATTCAATTCTTGATTGTCTTCGAAGAGTCTCTATATTTAGTGCCACTATAAGTGCAGCCAACTGCTCTGTGACATCAGAGCCCTGCTGCTGGTCCCTGCTCTGTGACGTCAGAGCCCTGCTGGGGTCCGTGCTGGCTGCTGAAGGCCAGTCTCAGCCCATAGAGTCTTCTGGGCAAGTTTTAAAAACCCAAATGTTCAGGCCGTATCTTAAAACGATCAAATTAGACTCTTTGGAGGAAAGACCCAAGCCTCTGTATTTTTACAAATTTCCCAGATCGGTCCAAAGTTCACCAACGTTGAGAAGGAACCCTGTCTTAAACGAAATTAAAGGTATATTCTCCTGACTGCCTTTGTAATCATCTGAGAGCTTGCATGGCATACCAATCCCTGATTCTGTCCCCAAACTAATATATTTAGAATCTCTAGGGATGATCCCCTGGGATGGGAATTAGTTGAAATCCAGGACCTTGTAATTTATACAGCAAATTACCAGGCCTTCACCTTTTAACTGAATTGACTTTGCAACAATAAGAAAATTAGCCCCAGTAAATTCAGCAAACTACTAATTTTTGTAAAAATTGACAGTGATAATTTACTTCCTGAAAGCTATCGTATTTTTCTTCACATTTGAACCTCACACTTGACTTATTAAGTTTTAATTTGATTACCCTGTATGTATAAAATCTATTAAATACCAATTAACATTTCAGATATTATCTTTTTACATTATCATTATAATTTTTATACAAAATTCCTCATTTGGTTAGAAATTTCTAATGCTGAAAACATACAACTTTTTTTTTTTTTCCAGTGCCATTTGGTTAGAGAACTAAAATAGAAATTCCCTAAAACCAATTCAACCAAGTGGATTCTATTCCTTCAGCCCCCACTTTGTAATTATTCATTGTCACAAAAGTCAAAGCATCTGAGGAATATTGTACTTGAATACTCAGGAAGGAAATTGTTGTATAAATAATTAATGCTCTGAAAGGTTAAATTTAATTTGAAAGTAGGTGATTTTTCTTTTGCTGGGGCATTGCTACAGTCATCGGAGGTGAATAGTCTGATAGACTTATTTATTGAAAGAAAAATTAGTGCTAATGGTTAGCTTTTATATTATGCGGATTCACTGATATAATGTCTGTCTGATAATTAATCAGCTGTGAAGAGAAAAAATATTGCTGTGAGTTAAAATTTTTGTACATATTTATGGGACACAGAGTGAAATTTTGATATGTGTGTAATGTATAGCAATCAAACAGTAATTAGCATATTTATCATATCAAACATTTATCATTTCTTTGTGTTGTGAACATTCAAACCCTTCCTTTTTAGCTTCTTGAAAATATACAATAAGTTATATTTAATCATAGGCACCCTGCAATGCTGTAGAACACCACAACTCACTCTTCTGACCTAGTTATAATTTTGTGTTTGTTAACCAGCCTTTTCCCACCTCCCTAATCTTTCAAGCCTCCAAAAATCACAAAATTCTGGCCAGGCAAGGTGGCTCGTGCCTGTAATCCTGGAATTTTGAAATTAATAGCAAGAAAGTTTATGTAACTTCCTTGTCTTAACTGAGAAGGTTTATGTAAAGATGGCTGTTTTATACTGCTCTATTTTGAAAAAAAGTCAGAAAATTGTAAGGACAAACCTTTAGTTAGAAGGATTACTTGAAGGAAAAATAATTCAAATGAATTTTTCTGTGACATTATATGAATTATTGGGCCAATTTATTATTAATGCTAATTGTATCAAAGTGCATCAAAATTTATTAGTGAATAACATTTAGTCCAAAATTTTGTTCATGCAAATTTTATAACACTGAACTCATAACATATCTCATCATGTCAATAGTATAAGTTACTAGGATATAGTCAAAGAAGTTAGATTTTTTAGGCAGTAAGACATTGTGTGACATTTAGAAAAAGTATGGCTTCATATTTCTCAATTAAAAATGTGTTTCCTCACCATGGATATATATATATTTTTACATTAAACAGTAGTTCAGGTTGGGCACCCCTAATATAGAATCTAAAATGCTCCCAGATCTGAAAGGTTTTGATCACCAGCATGATGCCCTCAAGTGGAAAATTTCACACATAAGTTCTTAACACAAGCTTTTTATGCACAAAATTATTAAAATATTATGTGAAATTACCTTCAGGTTATGTCTGTAAGGTGCAGATGAAACATAAATAAATTCTATGCTTAGACTTGGGTCTCCTCCCCAATAAATATAACAAAGATTCAGTCATTCCAAACTCTGAAAAAAATGTGAAATCTTCTTATCTCAAATAGTTTGAATAAGGGTTACTCATCTGCTTGCACCAAAAAATGAGTACCCTTGGCTCATAGCCACAGCCTATTTTTTCTGCTATGAGTCTCAGAGTGTGCTCTCAACATAATTTTTTTTCATATACAAGCTTATTTTAAAATAAAAAATACGAACCTACACATTATTTTTATTACCTTTCTTAATTCAGTCATTTTACATGAAAAGTGATCAGTAAATCACGAGTTGATTTACCTGTTAATGAAAGATCTTTCTGATCCTGAGATGTAACCAGTGAATCTTTTTCATGTTAGCCACATTTTAAGGTGGAGGAAGTCCACCAATAAAACTAGATAGGACAAAAGAAGTTTTTACAATTTATCTCCATAAAATACTCACATTTAAAATCTATGACATTTTACATTCAAGAAGGTGTGTTAGCAATTGTGGCCAGGAAGTTGGCCAGAAAAATGCAGGGGACTCTGAATGTGTCACACTATTCATTTGCAGAGATGAGAAAAGAAGTTTGGGGGATTCCCCTCTCTCCTTTTCATTACCAATTTTTATTTCATGGCACATCTTCTATTAAAAGAAGTCCATGAGTGGTGGGTGTTTTTTTTTTTTTTTTTTTTTGCAGTTTTTGGCCGGGGCTGGGTTTGAACCCGCCACCTCTGGCATATGGGGCCAACGCCCTACTCCTTTGAGCCACAGGCACCACCCAAGTCCATGAGTGTTTTATATCACTCTCAGTAGAATACCATCATTTTCTACAGGGGAAAATGAAATAAATGCTCACTGATAAACAGTAAATGGTTCTCATCAAGACTATTCTTTTATTTCCCTCTGAAAAATACACCAAAGAAACTGCTTGGTTCTATTTCACTTATATACGAACCATGGAAGTTTCCATAGCTTCTAATTTTCTGTGGCTTCTCTAAGGTTATTTTGAAATGGATGAGTTAGGAAATATCCTTGATAGATAGCCTAAGGGGATGCAACCTAACTATTCACTAGTAACAGCTTGAGAGCTATGAAAATTGAGCAATTACATGAGGAAAAGCTTCGTGAAGCCCCAACCTCTGTCATCTCCATAGAGACTGGAAGATTAAAAAAAAAAAATCATGTGTACTGGCTAAATAAATGTCCATAAATATTACGGATAGAAAAGGACAACGATGATAAGCTATGTGAATGTTTTTCTAACTTTGTAAGTCTTTGGTTTGTATTTATGTGTAATACTTAATAGCTCAAAAACTTGAGGCCCACGTCAGGTCTTCTTGATGGGTGTAGAATCAAATGGCAAACCAAGAAAAACCTGGTGCTCGGGACCCATCGGTGGAATGAAAAACGGGACAAGGTCTCACAAAAGAAAAGGAAAGAAATGGAATCAAGAGGTCAGGTGATGAGACCAAAAATCAACAAGCCAAAGTACTGCTCTTCCTTTCAAACTGGATGAGAGTGAGGGCGAAATGGACACGAGAACATTTGGAGCTGTGGATGAAACACATTGAGAAGCTGAGAGATCCTATGTGCAATTGTCTCTGCTAAGCCAGAGAGAAGCTTGCTGTTGAAAGAGCAGCAGTGGGTGAGCAGATTCTTCAGGGAGGTGTCCCAGGTCTAGAGTACGTCCAAAGGGTTTCAGAGGGAGAGCCGCTCTGGGAGATGGGGGCCAGGCCGCCAGTGTGGGTGATGCCTTTACAGTTCCTGAAGGCTCTACCCTCTTGAGCAAAACTCACCTCTGAATACTGTCACACACGAGTTTGGGGGATACAGAAGAGTGTACAGCAATGGAATTAAGCCACCCACCCATCATTCATAGTTTTTTTTTTTCTTTTGAGATGGAGCCTCAAGCTATTCCCCTGGGTAGAGTGCCATGGCATCACAGCTCATAGCAACCTCCAACTCCTGGGCTTAAGCGAGTCTCCTGTCTCCACCTCCCAAGTAGCTGGGACCACAGGCGTCCACCACAACGCCCGGCCATTTTTTGGTTGCAGCCATCATTGTTGTTTGGCAGGCCCGGGCTGGGGATTCGAACCCACCACCTTGGGTGTACGTGGCTGGCACCTTAGCCAATTGAGCCACAGGCGCCAAGCCACCCATCATAGTTTTTGAAGATTGTTAAAGATGAAAACAACTTATGAAGATTGCTGATTAGATACTTGGTAGGTACAGTTTCTATCACTATGTTTTTGTTTTGTTTACTTTTTACTACATAATCTAACAAAAAACAATGTTGCAGATAATTTTACTTTACCTCTGAGAGATAATTCTCAATTTAAAAACAAAGCATCATATATTTTCCCATCTGCAGGTAGCTAAATGTTTTTGTTTGTGAGGCTAATAATAGCATTTTAAAGTGAAAATTGATACAACCATCATTTATTTGGCCATCACTAAATACCAGATACTGTATTACATATTTTTCAAGTAATTCCCATAATCAAATATCAGTCAATCTGCATATAAAATTTAATTTGCTAATAATTTTATTTCCCTTAGAAAACTAAGGATTGGAGTTTGGCAAGGCTATGAAATTTACCCAGATCACACAGCTGTGGACTGTTGGTGCAGAGACTGAGACCCGTCACTTCAGACCGTGAGCTCCTCACCATTGCAATACTCCAGGCAAACAGTTTCCCTATGAACAAACCCTCGAGATATGTCACTAAGAAAAACATTTCATGGGCAAGGGAATATGTGTTTTCCTTCCAGGGCATTGCCAAGATTAATCCCGTTAGGAAATGCTCAGAGATTTTCTATAGACTTTGAACTTTTCAAAGGTATTTGAATAGAAAATTCATTTTTTAAGAAGGATTTTGAATGAGTAGATGACAAGAAGCCTTAGCGTGGATATATTAATATGATATAAAATAAATATGATAACAAAAAGGAAAAGCTGTAACGTGTTATGTAGTCTCACATGGTATTCACAGTAACACTGCCTGCAGTTAGATATTCTACTACAGATACCGTTCCAGATCACTGATTCTGGATAAAAATGGCATAACTTGGGAGTCGAAAGCAAAAGGAGGAAAGGGGAATGTCTGAGGGCAACTTGTTGACAGTGAGAACGTGAGTTCAAGAAATAAAATGGGGGGAGGGGGCTGCCAAAACACATTGATGTGTTCTAGGGTTTCTTTTCTATAAATTTTTATTACTAGTATCATGGATAAGTTTGAAGAACATTATGTTTAGTGAAATAAGTGAGGCATAGAAAGGTAAATACCACACGTTTTCACCCATATATGGAAGCTAAAAAGGTTTATTTCATAAAAGTAGAGAATAGAACAGTGGATGCTAGTGGTGGGGAGGGGTGTACAGCCAAAGGCTTGTTAATTGATACAAAAGTACAGCTAGAGAGTAGGAGTGCATTCCGGTGCTATGGAATACTATGAGCTGACCATAATTTGCAACAACTTATTGTATATTTTCAAGCAGAGAGAAGAGCAGATTTATTTATTTATTTTTGAGACAGAGCCGCAAGCTGTCCCCCCTGGTAGAGTGCTATGGCATCACAGCTCACAGCAACCTCTAACTCCTGGGCTCAAGCGAGTCTCCTGCCTCAGCCTCCCAAGTAGCTAGGACCACAGGTACTCACCACAACGCCCAGCTATCTTTTGGTTGCAGCCATTATTGTTGTTTTGGCAGGCCGGGGCTGGATTCAAACCCGCCACCTTAGGTGTATGTGACTGGTGCCTTAGCCACTTGAGCCACAGGCGCTGAGCCAGAAGAGCAGATTTTGGATGTTCCAACACAAAGAAATGATAAATGTTTAAGGTGACAAATATACTAATTACCCTCATTTGATCCTTAAACATTTTATACATGTGTGGAAATAGTACACTGCATCCCATAAATGTGTGCAATTATGTGTCAATGTAAAAAATAATAAAAACAAATAATTATAGTAATATCACATGTTGATGGTATTTATTTGGCCTTAAAAGCATTATTTCACCATTAATTCTGAAATGTTCTTAATATAATCTTGAAAGAAGCCAAATAGTTAGTTTGAAAATTCCAGGGTTTTGTGGCAATATAACTTTATTTATTTATTTTATTATTATTATTATTTTTTGTTAAGCAGGCTGGGTTTGAACTCACCACCCCTGGTGTTCAGGGCTGGTGCTGTAACCACTGAGATACAGGCACCAGACCAGCGATGTAACTTTAAATTGTGTTGTTCTATTAAAATGAGAAGTACCCCAAACCATCACTGAATGTATTTAAAGATATGTTTCTTCATTTCTCTCTTCCACAAGCCAAAGCATGGAGAATATAGTGATCTGTAGGAATAGCTGCTTCATCCACTGCCCCTGTGCAGGGTGACAGACTCTGCTAGTCCCCAAACATAAATAACAGAATCCAGAAATAGCCTTGAACTCCCTTTACAAGGAATAAAATTTGCTATTAAATGAAAGTAGATCCTCTCTGCAGTTAAGCTAAGCCTTTATTTCACCTCTGAGAAATAAACTGGCTAAAATAGGAACGTGAAGGGTAACAAAACTGGGTTACAGTGTCAGTGCGTGACATTCAGCGCCCTGCAGCCACGCCATGACCCCAGAGTGGTGCCCTGCTAACTAATGTCCTTGTCAGGTCACAAAGGAGCACTCAGGGAAGGGCGGTGATAGTTTGCGCCTTTCCACACTGGACAAATAAATTGGTGGCCATAGATTATTTGGGGGATTTTTTTTTTTTTTTGAGATGGAGCCTCAAGCTATCCCCCTGGGTAGAGTGCCATGGCATCACAGCTCATAGCAACCTCCAACTCCTGGGCTCAAGCCAGTCTCCTGCCTCCACCTCCCAAATAGCTGGGACCACAGGCACCTGCCACAACGCCCGGCCATTTTTTGGTTGCAGCCGTCATTGTTGTTTGGCGGGCCCGGGCTGGGGATTCGAACCCGCCACCTTAGGTGTACGTGGCTGGCGCCTTAGCCGATTGAGCCACAGGCGCCAAGCCTATTTGGGGGATTTTTAACATTCATTTCAGAAGTAATTCCACACTGAAGAAGTGTTTTTTTAAATATTTTTTCACACTGTTAGAATTTGTCTTTGGCAGTAAGAGAAAACCGTAAATTACATTTAACCCACTCTTGAAAAAACAGAACAAAAGAAAAACTTGCCATAGTTATGTTTTGCTTGGTCACAACTTCGGGCTAAAAGGAATTCTAAGAAAAATATATATTTTTTTCTTTTGCCCAGATAAAGGCAGATGATATTGAGTATATTTAGGGCTTCCAGAAACAGTTTTCTATAGCATTAAGAGTAAATCTACCATTTGCAATTTATTGTCTACTTAAATCTATTTAATTTACATTTAACAAGACACCTCTTATTCTTGTGAGTTAATTAAAGGGCTAGTGACTATTACAAGGATACTAATTGAAATGCAATAAATAAGATAACTGAGCTGGTGTATAATTAGCCAAATTTACATAAGTAATAAACACCGTATTGCAGTCTTCTAGAATGGAGTTGAACTAATGCTGATAGTCTGGTAATCTCATGGAAGAATAAGTGTCTCAGCATTTAATTACCATAAAACAAAATAGCTCTGACAAACTAATTGTATATAATTTTTTAAAGTAACTGTTAAAAGAATAATGTAACTATTATGCCTTATGTGGTCTTTCTAACATTACCATGATCTCTGTTATCTTTTCAACACATTTTTTAAGAAGAGAAAGAATTCAGAGAAGAGGCAAAGGACAGCTTGAACCCTTTTAGCACGGGCCATTTTTGCGTCCTCTCGTTGTGGAACACACGCCCTTTATCACTCCTACACGTGGTGGTACTCAGGTTGAGACATGTTTCCCTGAGACCATCACACAACAATGCCACCTTCCCTAGGAATTCCAAGTTCCTCTCAACTCCCTTACTTAGGATGGATCTATAAATGTAAGGTATCATTTAATAGAAAATGCATAGTTCACAGCTGTTAAAGAATTTCAATAGTAATTTTTTTAGTGCATACAAATCAGTCTGTGGGATGTACTAATGTACCATGAAAATTCTGTTCTGTGTATTGTTTTGGTGAAGTAATATTCTCGGTTCATGTAAGCAGTCATAATACAGTAAATTCTAACATGAATGCATTCAGAAAAGACACAGAAAGCCAATAGCAAATCAAAGTATTTTAGAATCTCATGTGTGGTAATTTAAAAAAAATGATTTCTGCTCTGATACATTTTTGTTAAAATATATAATTATTTTTCCTTTTTGAGTTTTTTTTTTTCTTGCAGTTTTTGGCTGGGGCTGGGTTTGAGCCTGCCACCCGTAACATATGGGGCCGGCGCCCTACTCCTTTGAGCCACAGGGGTGACCAGAAATTGCATATTTTTAATAAGCTGAATGAACGGTGGAATATTCTGAGAGTGTTGCATTTGGAATGTTATTTTTTTAGTAGCCAGTGATCTATATGTACATTTTATCCATTTAAATTTCTCATGAATATTTTCATTTGCTTTACTCAAAACAAAAATAAGAATTTTCAGTAAGAGGAAATAAAACATGACAGTAAGACTGAATAAAATTAAATCCACAACCTCTAAGTAAGACATACTATAGCCACTGAACATACTGATGGTGTCAACAGCCAGTCTGGAAGCAGACTGACCAAGATAACTATTTCTAAAGAAATTATAGCCGGGTGCGGTGGCTCACGCTTATAATCCTAGTAGTCTGGGAGACTGACGTGGGTGGATCACTTGAGCTCAGGAGTTTGAGACCAGCCTGAGTAAGAGTAACACCCCTTTCTTTACTAAAAATAGAAAAAAAAATCTAGCTGGCCATTTTGGCAGGTGCCTATAGTCCCAGCTACTAGGTAGGCTGAAGCAGGAGGATCTCTTGAGCCCAAGAGTTTGAGGTTGCTGTGAGCGATGATGCTATGGCACTCTACCAGAGGCAACTGAGTGAGACTCTGTTTCAAAGAAAAAAAGAGAAGAAAGAAATTATAGTATTTTAGAAGAAATGTTTAAGAGATGCCAGCCTTACATACAGAGAAGTTTTGGGGGCGTCCGGGTTCAAGCATACAGAAAGTTTCTGTTGCTAACACTGAAGTTGTAAATTAACTCCACTCTGTTTAACTCACATGTAACAATATAATTTCTGGAACATTATCCTTATGCTAAACACAATTATTCAAATCTTCACAAACAATGAAACACAACACATGTATTTTAACTTTTGAACACTATTGGGAACAGATTAATTTGGTATTTTCCTGAACAATTTTCCCTTCCAGTTTGGTTTCTCATCAGCATTTTCTGTGAGGATAATTTTTGCTATGAATATTTTCTTTTTTATTTAGAAAAAAAGCCCTTTTGTGTTTATGGATTCTCTATTAAGATTTTATTGTGTAATTGGCCAGTACCAAGGTACAAACATTTAAATGTCTGAAAAAAATGACATGTTTACAAAGAGTTGGGAGATCTGGAAATATATGTACACGTGTGACCTGTAAGTAACTGAGGTGGACTGGACACAATGGAAGGTGCCTCACTCCTATCGAGTAAACTATACAATCAATCTGTTCTCATTATTCTCATACTTTCTCTTATTTGGAAGCTTGGGTACACCAAGTCTGGGCTCTTACATTATGCTTCTTCTGAATATTGCTGCTTGGCTTTTAAGTTTATGCATAGAAGTAAGTAATTTTATAAATTCACCAGAAAAAAATAGCATTTCCTAAATCTTAAGTTCTGTTATATTCTCTTAACCTTTTGCCATCTGTGATGAGAGCTTGCAACCACATCAGAATAACGGAGAGCATATTCAGAACTGCGAGGCATTCTGTTACAGCAATCATGATTTCTGTTTGTCTTTCAAGCTAAGAAAATTTCAAATATTATTTGTATTGTATAATATAAAAAACATATTTAGAAGCAAAAGATCATTGTTTTCTTATTTTTAATGACAGACTGATATAAGAATTTTAGAAAAACACTTAATTAGAACTAAAATTGGGAAAGGCCATTTCAATGTTACAGCAGGATGGGTAAAATATAGGTTTAGTCTCAGAAATTTTATAAACGCTATCATGTGAGTTAATTATTTTTATCATTTTCAGCCAAAGTTGATATTTTGGTTTTACTCTGATTATTACGATTGCTGTAAAGTGACTAAATCTTATGGTGTTGATATAGGGTCTCCCTTTTTAGGGCTGGACAGAGACCCCATTTTCTAGGCCTGGGTGAGCTCAGAAATCAGAGTCATCACAGACCCCATCTCTAGTCACAAACAGGCCCTGTCCAGGACTAATCCTCTGGGCTCACGTGAGACCACTAAAAAAGCACCCTGACTAGTGTGCCCTCTGAGGGGTCCTCCTGGAGTGGGAAGCACACACCCTACCAAGGACTTCAAGGACTGCCTTGCTTTGCTATTATTATGATTATTTTCTGCCTGCAGGCCCCTGGCCAATTGTGACACGTTTCAGACAAAGATTCCCAAACCTGCCTGTCCATCGGGTAGAAAAAGCTGTGTTTATATCCTTTGACATAAGGCTCCTGGGGGGGGGGGGGACTGCCCAGAACCAGGGGTTCTGTTCCCTTCTTCATTTATTTATCTCTTTATCTTTCTTTTTTTTTTTTTTTTGAGATGGAGCCTCAAGCTATCCCCCTGGGTAGAGTGCCATGGCATCACAGCTCATAGCAACCTCCAACTCGTGGGCTCAAGCGAGTTTCCTGCCTCAGCCTCCCAAGTAGCTAGGACCACAGACACCCGCCACAACGTCTGGCCATTTTTTTTTTTTTTTTTTTTTTTTTGGTTGCAGCCATCATTGTTGTTTTGGCGGGCCTGGGCTGGGGATTCGAACCCGCCACCTTAGGTGTACGTGGCTGGCGCCTTAGCCAATTGAGCCACAGGCGCCGAGCCTATTTATCTCTTTATCTTTCAATAAAATCTGTCCTTTTGCTTATTCATGTGGTCCATGAATTCATTTCTCAACTCTCCAGGACTAAGGACCTTGCAGAGGAAAATTCTGGCTAAAATACGTCCACATGTACTTGGATTTTCCCATGTTACTTTTCCCAGTGCCTGCCACCGGGTGAGTTCTACCTTTAAATAAGAATAGCAGTCTCCATTGTTTATAGTGAAAAGAACCTAATGTAAATTAGTTAGTTCCTGAAATGATCGATCGTTGCATTCATTTACTCCCAAAATACATATCATTCACCCACTGTACACGTAGCATTTGGCCTCAACTTGTAGGACCTGTGAAATTCTGTGGAGCAATTATACATCTCAGAAAGCCAATGGGAGAGATGATTAATAGATTCACTTTACTGAAGATCCAGATTAAAGTTATTCATTTTTATTTAGAAAATACAGAAACGTAATAAATAATATATCCTGACATAAATATTATTTAGTGCCGGGCCATTTGTATTGTTTATTCACTTACCGTATCATTTATTTCAGTTTGTAAAAATGCTCTTGAAACACTGACAAGCAAAATAGTGGACTAATTTGTGGTGGCATCTCACGGACACCCCTCCCGGAGACAAATGGTACTAAAAACCAAAGTAAGTAATTCCAGACAAAGGGTCATAAATTTACAGTTTAAACTTTTGCCAAAAAAGCAGCGCTATTGAAGCTTTAGACAGTTCATTACAACGGTAAGTTGAAGTGAGAGTGGTTCCGTAATTTTCTAGTCATTTGGAGCAGTTATCCAGCAATTTTTGCTTGAATACTGAGGCGGATCTTCTGAGACTACTCGTCCTACTATACTGCATCTTATTACAGGAAAAGGCAGGTTCTTTCTAAGTCAGAAATGTATTTATGTGCTACATTGACAATATGTTGGCACTAACATTTATGGGACTTGAAAAATTTTATGATCCTGCACAACTTATACAGATAAGAGATTTATTCAACCTCTTTTACCTTTTTCATTTTATACGTAACATCAACTTAGGTGAAAAAAATACATTTAAATACATTTTTAATTATATAGCAGTCATTACTCTAGCTTTAAGGCAAGGAAAAGCAGAGAATACATGCTCAAACACTCTGATCATTATAGGTATCTTTTGCATTTTGAAAGACATTACAAGCTTTTTATCTGCCACAAGTGTCACCCACAAGCACTCTGTTTAACACCGGGGTATGTCTGCATTCAGAAATTTGCACATTCATGAGTTGTGCATAAGTATCCTATGAAATGTTCAGACTGCCTGTGTCATCTTCCAGAGAAACTACAACCAGAGTACTCTCCTGGTCCACACCAGGTCTGGAATAGCCAATGGAAATTAATTCTTTTCAAGGGACTATTACCATAGAACAATTGCTAAAAATTTAAACCAATAAAAAAGAACCATTAGCTAAGTAAATATGGTGGCTGAGAAAATAAAAAAAAATTTTCTAAATATTATGCTTTATTAAAATTCGTAAATGAGTGGGCAGATTGAGAGATCTTCAACAAGATTTCATTTATATAATTTTTCTGAATTTAACATAGTCATAAGTGTCATACCCTGGGGTATGCGTTATGTCACTTAGAGGAGGGAACCCCAAATTCCAAGTTTACCTTAAGGTTTTATACCATGAACAACTCCTGAAATGGAATATTTATTTTAACTGGTAATTACATGAACACATGTGCACACACACACATGTGGAATAATGACAAAAATTCCATTGAAATAGAACTCTAGTACAAGTCTTGAAATTGCATAGCAATAATGTACTGTGTCTTCATACTGAACACACTTTCATGTTAGTTCTGGCTCTTTTAGATAAAACATTGGCCAAATTATTGAAATTTCTTCTAAGTTCTGGGCCCATCTCAAAAGAGTAATTAGAATGCAATACATATGTGAACCAGAATCATGCCCTACTGAGTTTTTCTTGGCTTGTTCTATTCAAAATTGCTAGAAGCTGGACTTGTTAAGAATTCAACCATAAAAAAAGGACAAAACAGGCTCTGTGCCCATAGCATAGTGGTTACACTGAGGCTGGCAGGTTCAAACCCAGCCCAGACCTGCCAAACAACGACAACTGCAACAGAAAATAGCTGGGCTTTGTGGCAGGAGCTTGTAGTCCCAGCTACCTGGGAGGCTGAGGCAAGAGAATTGTTTAAGCCCAAGAGCTGGAGGTTGCTGTGAGCTATTTTGCCACAGCTCTCAACCAAGGGCTACATGGTGAGACTGTCTCAAAAAAAAAAAAAAAAAAAGGATAAAACAGTCAACAAGCTAAAAACATCATCAATCACAAAAGCTATACATTCCCCATATTTGACTGACTTTAAATTAATCATAGGATTGCTTCAGAAATATTTTTATCATGTTGAACTTGTGCAAGATTTAGATGCTTTGCAGAGATGTAATAAAAGATGACAGGTTAATTAAACATTGGAGATGGGCCAAAACACAGATACCTCCCCATCACAGGGTTCGGCAGGAGCCTGCGTCCCAAGTGTTCATCTCAGCTGTATGAAAGTTCACAAACTAATTAGGATCATGCTGGATGATTGGTTATTAACTTACTCACATAATTTGGGATTCAGTGTTTAGGAAAATTAGTATGACACTGAAATAGAATACTAATATTTATTGATGAAGTTAGTGTTCACCCACACAAGCCGGGTATTTATTTGTTTCTTGCAAAATTTCACTTAAATAACAGAAGCAGCACGAAAGGGAAGCAAAGTCATAAAAATCCTCCTCACAAGACACCATGAGCCCCAAGTAAACTTAAGAGACCACAAGTGTCTAAGTTTCCACCCAGGAAAGCACTGATGAGGTGTTTTAGTATCTTTTACCTGAGTCTCACTAGTTTCTTGGTGGTTTCTGATGTACTGAACAATCTGAATCATTATTATCCTTATACTGTGCAGAATTCTAGGTGTTTCCTAGAATCTTTGTAATGACTGGGTCAGATTATAATTTTTATATTTCCCTTTCTTCTTGTTCTACATCCCCACCCTTCCATGGAATGAAATCTCCTTGAGGACAGCTGTGCTCTATGTTTTGGTCTGACAATAGAATTTAGAATCAGTAATTACCAAGAAACCTCATTGAATGTTTAGGAAAAGTTAATAAGAGAGTGTATCAATTTGTTGTCATTGATATACCTTAATATATCAAAACTTAATTTATATTATTATAATTGATAACAGATTATATAAATCAAATTTTAAATTATGCTTGTTTCTTTTTTTGCCTAGTTAGGTCACCATATGGACTTTCCAACTTACCCTCATTCCCACACATACTCTAAATATCAACTATATTGTCCACAATGGCTTCTTCTTACTCTGAAGTGTGGTCAAGTCTCATTTCTGTGGACCCACCCTATGTTAATGACTTTATATGAATAGATCACTTCAAAGGGATTATAAAAAGAAGGAGTAAATCACACAAAAAGCCATTTATATATGCTACTTAGAATCTCTCCACTCAAAGGCGTGCATGTTTTAGTAAGAATTTGTAACTATACCCGGCAGTAGAGAGAAAATGATTCTCTGCATGACCCTGTGTTATGAGACAAATGAACTGATTTTGAGTCCCAAATTGAGAGAACACTTTCAAGCCAGTCTGAGAAAAATAAAAACAATTTGGGATAATGTGTGATCAGCTTCCATTTGTCCACCTCTAGTATAGTATTAATTTTGTGGTTAAAGGGCTCTGGCAGAGAGGAGCAGAATCAGGTCACAGTCGGCAGGTGCCGGGCAAGATGTGCCCACCCTGAGCATCAGGGCAACACCTGGCTCTGTCTACTCCAGCCAAATTGATCTCTTATCAAAAAAAAAAAAAATACTTCAGATACAGAGGGACAGAGAGCAGAGGATTGTAAGTTATTTACTGCCGAGGCAGTGATGTATTATAAATGAACTGTTTGGAATGTCAGCATTTCTATACAGAAATATATCTGTACATCTATCTATCAATCTATCTATCTATTATCTGTCTGTTATCTGTCTACCTACCTACCTATCTATACGCAAATATTTATCTATAAATGTGCTGTCTCTTTATGGAAATGTCTATGTGTGTATATATCTGTAGCTACACCTCTCTCAATCTCTCTGGGTTTTTTTGTTTGTTTGTTTTCCATATGCCCTCTTCAAAAGTTGGGATGTCCCAAAAAGAATGAAGTAATCTTAATGTATTCTTTCCTTTATTTCCTTTTGTTTCCTTTCAATGTTTTATTAAGAAAAGAAAACATGTTTTTTTTCCCTAAGCAAGAGTAAGCAATGAGTATTTATATCACGCTTGTTGGTATCCTGGAGCATTGCAAACAGTGGCTAAATTACTGTTTGATTCTATCAATTATTTATTTCTTGAATAAATATTCTGAGATACTGAGCTATGTCCAAGATAGTTACTACTGTGTGGCGAGTGAGCTTAAGCTAATTAATGGTGTCTCACTTTTCTCTCATTTGTAAAATAAAAACATGAATATTCCTACTTACTAAGTGTGTTAAAACGATGTAATGAGCTACTACATGGAAAATTCTCAGGGAAAATGTCTGCCAGTTAATAAGTCCTGAACATGTGCTATATCAGGTCTAATCTTCTTTTTTTTTTTTTTTTTCAAGCTATCCCCCTGGGTAGAGTGCCATGGCATCACAGCTCATAGCAACCTCCAACTCCTGGGCTCAAGCGACTCTCCTGCCTCCGCCTCCCAAGTAGCTGGGACCACAGGCGCCCGCCACAACGCCCGGCCATTTTTATTTTGGTTGCAGCCATCATTGTTGTTTGGTGGGCCTGGGCTGGGGATTCGAACCCGCCACCTTAGGTGTACATGGCTGGCGCCTTAGCTGATTGAGCCACAGGGGCCAAGCAGGTCTAATCTTCTTATACCATACTCTGGG
>CAUYQV010193409.1:0-11469 GCA_963574575.1 Galagoides demidoff | reverse complement strand
GATAACGTGCTTTTTTGAAATATGTTATACATTGTGGAATAGCTAAATCTAGCTAATTAACAAAGTCATTGCCTCACGTAGTTATCATTTTCGTGGTGAGAACATCCACTCTTAGCATTTTTCAGGAATATAATATGAATTTAATATTGTATGCTCTTCACTCCAGTTACTGCATTGTTCAGTAAATCCCTTGAACTTATTCCTCCTCGCTGACTGAAAGATTGTATCCTTTGACTAACAGTATAAAAAATATATTAATAGAGCTATAATGAAAACTTTAACAGGAAAAGAAAACCCCAAGGTTTTAATATAATGCAAGGCAACGCTCCCTTTTCCAAATTTTGGTCTATGTTAAATTGTCAGTAAAGGCCAATCTGTTTCCTATAGTTGTCTGAGCCTGGAAGAAGCACAGTTACATTTTCATTGACAAACAATTTCACTCCCTCTATAAATCAACACCATTTCCTCCTGGTCCCCTCCAAGATTCAGCAGCTGTCATAAGGTTGCCAGGTAGAATAATGATTGGGGACCCACAGACCACACTGTCTTATTGAACTGCTCCCAAGCTCACTGGCTCTGAGACCAATAAATCATTGCTTTACAAGTCATCTGGAATGAGAGGAACACAGAGTCAAAGAGTCAAGGTTCCACACTCCTGTTAGGAGGTATTTGTTACTGAGGGTGGGAATTTTAATTTTTCTATTTTTAGTCACAGAATGACCTTTCTCTCGGTCCTTTGAACAGCTTCCTATCTGCATGTTTTTCATCCTCCAAATATTTAATCATCCCACTTCAGCGTTCAGATACCACTAATTCTTTCTTTATTTTGAAGCTCTTCCAGAGCTCCTGCCGTTTGTTAAAATGTAGAACTCAGGATTCTTTCTGGTGCGGTTTCCACTTCATTCTATCCCACCTCCCATGGAGATTACACATTCAGCAAAGAGTCGGTCTGTTTTTGGTGTCCCTAGCAGATGGAGACAAAGTTATTTCCCACTTTTGCTCCAAGAAACAAGCTAATGTTGTGTTGCCAGGTTTTTCCTTTTTTGCATTGAGCAATTAAAAAAAAATAATACCCATCTCTTTCCTTTGTAAGAGTGTTACCATTTATAAAGCTCTTGTCCCTCTATTTGCTTACCATCCGAGTCTCTCTTGGGAGAATTGATCCTAAAATGTGCTGCCAGATGCCAGAAAGAATATAAGAGAAGAATAAGGATGTTGTATTTTAAGCACCATCTAAGACTAGAAGTTATGCGATCTGCTAATGACCCTGAAAATACAAGCCTCTCTAAATCTTATTAATTTCTGCCTGAGTATTTAACTACCTTACTTTGTTGATGGCACCTCCACTGTTATTTTTAAACTCTCCTAGCTTAATTTTCATAAGAAATATCTGAGTTGAAAGCTTAGAAATGTCCTTATAAATTAAAGACTGTGGTTTATCTTCAAAGGTAGGGCTTAGGGGTGTGTGTGGGGGGGGGGAAGAGTCCCTTATTTTCATACCTCCAGGACAAGTGCTCTTGTCATAGGAATAATATTTCAGTTGCTGACGAAACTAAACTTCAAATTTCAAGAGTTTATGGACAAGAATTTGTATTTTTTGTACCAAAAAGAATCCAAGATGCTGCAATACAAATTGCAAAATCCACTGATAAATGCTAAAATAAGTGGATAAGTGGAGAAATAATATGCATAGCGTGAAAGTATTTCCCTCCATATAAATGACTGTGGTGGCTCTAACATGTGTCTACAAATCATTTGCTTCCTCTATCTCCAGAAGAAATGGGAAGGCCTAACTTAGTGACTTGCATTTACTAAATAGATTATGGAAAGGGAAGAACTGTAACTTTATGTGGCAAAATGTGGTAGACACCACCTTGACCAAGTGATCAAGGTTAACCTCCCTGGATTAAGCTGCATCAACATTACGTATTATCTAATGTGATGTGATGAGAAGGTCACACCTGTCTGTGAGATTCTTCCCCAAAATGTCATGAGAAAGTACAGATTAATCTGGAAATCATGAGAAAATATAGATAGACCCAAACTGAGGAACATTCTACAAAATAGCTGACCATTAGTTCTCACAAGTGACAAGGTCATGAAAGCTAAGGAAAGAGAAAAGAGGGAGAAAAATTAAATCTAGGACTAGACCAAGAAGCCACGTTAATTAAATGCAACATAGTATTCTAGATCGGATCCCATACAGACAAACATAGATGTTAATGAGAAAACTGGTGTCGCATGAATAAAGTCTATAGTTTATTCATCAGTAATGTGTCAATGATAATTCCTTAGTTTTTTTTTTTTTATTAATTGATAGCAGTATACATTAATCCAAGCATGGGGTACATTGTCCTGTTTTAATACACAATTTGAAATACTTTCATTAAGCTTGTTAACATAAATTTCATGTTATTTGCTTAGTCATTGTATTAAAACATTTATATTCTAGTTCTAGATCACTTGTACCCTTGTTAGACAGATATATAGGTGATCTTTCCGGTCACCCTCCCAGCACCCATCCGCCCTTCTCCCCTCCCCGTCCCCACCCCCACCCCAAAATGGTGGGGTTGTAATGATGTGTTTATTTTGTTTGAGGTCGATAGATTTGTTTAATAAAAGGGCTGTGTACATTGGATACTTTTTCTTCCATTCCTGAGATAAATTTTCACTGCTATCCATAAAAGTGAACATACATTGTAAAAAAAAAAAAAAAAAAGTTTTACTGTAGAGGATGCCAAGAGACAGATGACCTCTAAGCAAGATGATTTACAGCTGAGGGGTGGACTACCAGGTTTGTCCACAGGAGCTCCTTATGTAAAAGAAGCCCGTGACCTCAGCATGTAGTCATTGTTAATTACTCCCCTCACCTGTATCATTCCCTTTCAGTAAAAGGCTGGTGCAGAGGTTGCTCGGGGCCACCCGGAAAGTAAGGGCTAGCCTTCCACAAGCTTGTACTTCTAATTCGCCTCTTGCCTGGTTCCTTCCTGCACTAGCTGAGACCAGGACCATAGGAGCCCGACAGGTTGTGACATTTTGGCGCTGTAAAAAAAAAAAGTTTTACTTTACAAAAAAAAAAAAAAAAACACAATATTTACTACCAACTCATACATTTTAAAAAATATAAATTGATATTCTGTTAGAAGGAAAATATACAAACTATACCTGCTGATGGTGTTAAGTGATGTTTGGGTGGCATCACATTTCACTTAAGAAACAAATAGATTTATCATATTCCTTTCAAACCTGTTCTGGTACCAAGGGTAAAGCACTGTGCTACCTATGTTGCAACTTTAAAAGCACAAAAATTAGTTTGGAAGGGCCTCGGTATAATCAAATATGTCATCCTGAATTTTGCTTTTTGATATTACAATGTAATCATAACATTCCCTTGACATCATAAAATAGACATTCTTAATCAAATAATGCTGGGAGTTAAAGGAAATTATGGAGATTCTCTATAATTTGGGAAACCAAAAACAAAATAGAGCAGAATATGCAAAATGCAAAAAAAAAAAAAGAAAGAAAAAAAAGCAAACCAAATTCTAAGTGGAGGCCAAATAAAGTCCTAAAGTCCTAACAGACTCTAAATGATGCCTAAACAAAAAAGTGAACAAAAATAACAAGAACAAAAACCCAACAGGCTTTGTGGGAAAAGAAAGCATATTTTTGACATGTCTTTATTATTGTTTTTCTGCAAGCCTCAGGGATGCATAGTATGTAAATTATTGCAGAATGTGTTGTCTAACTCAGAAGGAAATTTACAGAAACAGACAAATAAAATCAAAAGGATAAAAACATTGTGAATCAGACTGAATAACAAGATTCCCGTACTGTACAGGAGTAGAGGCCACTGGAAGAGTATTTTAGAAAGTGTCTATGAACAAAATAATGTAAGTAACAATGTAAATGCTACTTTGGAAAATAGGTCGCAGAGAGCCATGAAACCATTGAGAGTAATTCTGAATCAGAAAGAGGGAAGTGGCTGCCCAGTAAGGACATACTCCACATTTAAAGCCGAGATAAGATCCCTTGGAGCACAAAGGTGAGGATATCATCATCTATACAACTTAATAGGCTGGGGATACCCACCTCATTTAAAAAAGGGGAAGAAAATTGGAAATTTGTTTAACCCCATATAAATTATGAGAATAAAAGTGATAAAACTGAAGTAAATAATAGTCCAAAGAAAATGATAAAGTTTAAGCAGCACAGTGACTCAAGGTAGTTTCTGAAATAATTGAAAATGGCAAGTAACATTTTAGGAAGAAAAAGAGAGTTTGTTAATGACATGCATAGCAAGCTAGGCCACGTTCTAGTGAAGGCTTCACAGAAAGGGAAGTTACAGGTTTTATACACAACTTTGAAGAGTGTCACGTGCTTCTTATACATCTCCCAGAACTCTTTTCTCAAAACAACATACTTTCAGAGTCTTGAAAACAACCCACCTGTAAGATCTTGATAACAACCACCTGTCAGGTCTTAATCAGACTCGTTCCCTAACAGCCCAGGTCAGCCTGCCCTAAACCAGTCCAAAATAGCCTAAATGCATCTGTCATATGCCCTACTCATGTCTAGCAAACTTACAAATGGTAACACACTCTTGACATGTAGAAACAAAGTAGAAGAATATATGTAATCGTAATATTCAAGGTAAACTAAAAGTTTATTGAAATAATCATAATAATCAAGCATTGAAAGAATAGCAAAAATAATACCTGAAATGCAAATTAATAAGGCAGAACTAAAAAACAAATGCATATCTATAAATGTAAATAAGCTTGAATTTGATATTTTTAGGACATAAAACATTTAGAAAACTATCACTTCCATAAAACACCAGAAAAAAAACACATTGTGAAAATCATTATCATAATTATGATTGTGATTATTTGTAGAAATTAAAAAGTGGCTGAAGTGGAAGATGTAGAAAAACAAAGAAAATACCAGAACAACAGCAAAGCCCTCAATTTTCTAAGATACACCAACTTCTGAGAGCAAAGTGTGAGCAGGGGCAGACAAAGAAAAATTTACCAAATTTGCAAAAGAGAAAATATACCAAATCAGAAAGAGGGCTGTGAGCTATTAGTGAAAGCAAATTGTAGGGTTTATTTTCTTAGGAAATAATCATTTCCATTCCTGATGAGAACATTAGAGTAAAATTGAGACCAAAAAGAAGAAAACAGTTGCAGAAGTCTTCTCCCACTTAATGTAAAGTTGGTGTGTTGTCAGTTTTATGTGCCAACTTGACTTAGACCCCTTCTATGGATCGAATGTCCTAGATGTGTCTCTTCACAATTCATATGCTGAAATGCAATCCCAATTAGAAAGATGGTCTTTCAGAACATGATTGGGTTGTGAGGTTGCACTTTCATGAACAGGATCCACAACCATGCAATAGCCTCTTCAGGAGCTCCTTTCCTTTTATTTCTTTTGCACGTAAGGGTCCATCCCCTCCAGAGGAGGCAGCGACAAGGCATCTTGGAAACAGAAAATAGCCCTCACCAGACACCAAATCTGTTGGCACCTTGGTCTTGAACTTTCCAGCCTCTACAAACAGAGGTTCTCAACCTTCCTAATGCCATGACCCTTTAATACAGTCCTCATGTTGTGGTGACCGCACAGCAACGAAAATAATTTTATGGTTTGGGGTCACCACAACATGAAGAACTGTATTAAAGGTGTGATGACCCAGACCCCTTGATTCTCCACTAAGACTAGTGGGGAAAAAGCCCCTTACCCTTGAGATTTCTCCTGAGTCTCTCAGTCCCACCCCCTTCAAGGGTGGAGAAGTCTAAAGATAAGGAAGAGCAGAAGGGAGGGGTTTGATGTTGGTTGCGGTACCTGCTTCTGCTGGCCCCTTGGTGGAAAGTTTCAAGTTCTTTGGAAACTTTCTCAACTTATGTTGACCTATGTGACCCCCATCTTGTGATCTATGAGTTAATGTACCTTATGACCCATGAGGTAATAATGTACCCTTACCCTGAGTTATGCTGAGTAGTTATGAGCTAATGCATGTACCCTTACCTTGTGACCCCTGTGCTGTGCAGATTTGTGCTAACCGCAATGACGTAGCTTTTAAGATTTTTTCTTTTTAATTTTTATTTACTTATTTATTTTTGCAGTTTTGGGCCAGGGCTCAGTTTGAACCCGCCACCAGCATATAGGGCCTACTCCTTTGAGCCACAGGTGCCACCCAATGATTTAGCTTTTATATGAGCTTCCTTGCTTCAGCAATATTTACAGTATATAAACCTCTTTAATTTACCATTCACAGCTGCTTAGTGGCCCCAACAATAGCTCCCTGTAGGTGCACCTGCAGGTGTATTAAATTCCTAATAAATTCCTATTAATCAATTGCATCAGAATTGGGGTCCAACTTTCTCTCAGCTGCATAAGAGATTACAACAAAGGATTGTGGCATTAGTGAGGTTGAGAACCATTGCTCTAGAACTCTGAGAAATATATTTCTACATTTTGTAATTTAGTCAGTTGTGGAATTACTTTGTAGCAGCAGGAATGGAGGAAAACAGCCGCACTCCACAGATATTAGTCAAACACTAATCTAAGGTATTTCAATGAAGGTATTTTGAAGATGTAATTAAAGTTTATAATGAGTTGATTTTTAGTACAGAACATTATCCTAAATAATCTGGTGATCCTGGGGGGTGGAGACAAGATGGTAGACTGCAGCCAGCTTTCGAGAGAGGCTCCCATCCGGAAGGAGACTTAAAGGACAGAAGTTTAGTAAATAAGCCAATGGTTTGGAGCTTAGCCAAGAGAGAAGGTTGAAGGATATACATCAACCTTGCTGAGGTGAGCTGTGTCCCCCAAAATACAATCAAAAGGTACAAAATCCACCACCAAGTGGATGGGAGTCTCCTCACCTACAAGAAGGGCTTGCAGTTTACTCCATACAAATAAGTGAGCAGAGTTCAAACATCCTCCCACTCTATCCCACAGGAGAGACCCTCTAAAAATTGGACCTCCTATCCCTACTAGGATGCCACAGCACTCCCCTGACATGCATAAAACTGTAAAACTGTATATATATTCTATACAGTTTTGTTTTAAACCAACAAAAGTAAGCAAGAATAAGGATGACCACTTTATATTTGTTAAAGGTAATACTCAATATGGTGACACCTCAATTATCAATACCTATGCACCCAACCAGAATGCACCTCAATTTATAAGAGATACTCACTCTAACAGGCATGAGCAACTTGATCTCTCCCAGCTCCATCATAGTCAGAGATTTTAACACTCCTTTAGCATTGTTGGATAGATCCTCCAATAAGAAGTTTAGCAAAGAAATTTTAGATTTAACAGACATCTACAGAACATTTCATCCCAATGAAACTGAATACACATTTTTTCTCATCAGCCCACGGAACATACTCAAAAATCAATCACATTTTAGGTCACAAGTCTAACCTCAGCAAATTTAAAAGAATAGAAATTATTCCATGCATCTTCTTGGACCATTATGGAATAAAAGTTGAAGTCAGTAACAACAGGAATCTGCAGATTCATACAAAAGCATGGAAGCTAAATAACCTTATGCTGAATGATAGATGGGTCAGAGATGAGATCAAGAAGGAAATTACCAAATTTTTAGAACAAAATGACAATAAAGACACGAGTTATCAGAACATCTGGGATATTGCAAAAGCAATCCTAAGAGAGAAATTTACAGTATTGCAAGCCTTCCTCAACAGAATGGAAAAAGAGGAAGTTAACAACTTAATGGGACATCTCAAGCAGCTGGAAAAGGAAGAACATTCCAATCCCAAATCCAGCAGAAGGAAAGAAATAACAAAAATTAGAGCAGAATTAAATGAAATTGAAAACAAAAGAATTACACAACAGACCAATAAATCAAAAAGTTGATTTTTTGAAAAGGTAAATAAAATAGATAAACCCTTTGCCAAATTAACTAAGAAAAAAAAGAGTAAAATATCTAATCTCATCAGAGATGGCAAAGATGAAATAACAACAGACCCCTCAGACATTCAAAAAATCCTTAATGTATATTACAAGAAATTTTATTCCCAGAAATATGAAAATCGGAAGAAAATTGACCAATACTTGGAAGCACGCCACCACCCAAGACTTAGCCAGAATGAAGTGGAAATGTTGAACAGGCCTATATCAAGTTCTGCAATATCATCAACTATACAAAATCTCCCTAAAAGGAAAAGCCTGGGACAAGATGGCTTCATGTCAGAATTCTAGCAAACCTTTAAAGAGGAACAAGGACCTATATTACCCAACCTTTTCCAAAATATAGAAAAAGACAGAATACTACCCAACACATTCTATGAAGCAAACATCACCTTGATCCCTAAACCAGGAAAAGACCCAACAAGAAAAGAAAATTATAGACCAACATCTCTAACAAATATTGATACAAATATATTCAACAAGATCCTAACAAACAGAATCCAGCAACACATCAAACAAATTATACACCATGACCAAGTGGATTTTATCCCAGGGTCTCAAGGCTGGTTCAATATATGTAAATCTATAAATATAATTCATCACATAAACAAATTAAAGAACAAAGACCATGTGATTCTCTCAATTGATGCAGAAAAAGCTTTTGATAATATCCAGCATTGTTTTATGATCAGAACACTTAAGAAAATTGGTATAGAATGTACATTTCTTAAAATGATAGAGGCCATCTACAGTAATCCCATAGCCAACATCATATTGAATGGAGTTAGACTGAAATCATTTCCACTCAGATCAGGAATGAGGCAAGGTTGCCCATTGTCTCCATTGTTCTTTAACATTGTAATGGAAATTTTAGCCATTGCAATTAGGAAAGAAAAGGCAATCTATATAGGGTCAGAAGAGATTAAACTTTCACTCTTTGCAGATGATAAGATTGTATACCTGGAAAATACCAGAGATTCTACTACAAAACTCCTGGAAGTGATCAAGGAATACAGCAGTGTCTCAGGTTACAAAATCAACACTCATAAATCTTTAGCCTTTATATATAACAACAGCAGACAAGCTGAAAAAACAGTTAAGGACACTATTCCATTCACAGTAGTGCCAAAGAAGATGAAATATTTGGGAGTTTACCTAACAAATGGAATCAGTGTAACTTAATTTTTTGCACCCTCAATGAATCCCAAACAATAAAAAAGAAAAAAACTAGGTTTTGAAAACCAATGACCGTAGTCCAACAAGTACATCATTTTGGCTACAACTGTTACTCCTGGCCCAGGGATTTCATCACTAATATCATTATTTCCTCATTAATATCACTAGTACCAATGCAAATAGCATTTTCTTTCCTTGCATATAAGTGTTTGGGCTTGTGTGTGCTTAATCATCTAGAAGTTTCCTCAGCTTAATTCTAGAAAACATCTGGCTATGAAGAAATACAGTCCATTTACTCAAAGAATGCCTATAAGAATTTTTTTTTAAGTTGAAATAAAAATAAGAACTAACAATTGTGGATGTTCCTATGAACACATGAAATGCCTGGCCCTTTTATATTTGATTTTCCTTTCCATGTGACTACCTAAAACAGTGTTTCCCAAAGTATGGTCCCTGGACCAGCATCATTAGTACCCTGGGAATTTATTTGGAATTCAGATTCTTGAGCCGCATCCCAGACCTGCCACATCAGAATCAGCAGTCATGTTCCAGTAAGCCTCCATGTCAATCTGATATACCTCCAAGTTTGAGAATCACTGATTTAGATAAAATGTTACCATTTCTGTGCCTTGTTTGCATGGAGCACCAGAGACTATTTAGAATTGGTTTGATGAACATACAAAGGACCTAAGAAAAGCCCTTTTCATTAACAAAATAAAATTAAAAAGAATCTATTTCATTTAAGTTTAGGCAGAAGTTAACTTCCATTCTGTACATGAATTTTGATTGGCACTGATGCTGACCTTTGGAAGTCTGAGGCTTCTGGCACAAATGCTTTTAATCTAGTACAGATTTCTGACCTCATCAGTGACAGAAAGTTGGCATTTCTGATACACCAAGACAAGACTATCTGACCTTTTTGCATTACAACGATTGTCATGATTGGCAGGCCCTGGCCTCTCTTTTGAAGGGATGTGGCACTTGGCACCCTCAAATCATATAAAGAACCTTCATCCTGTCCTCTAGGCTTGAGCATGACAGATTGCCCCATCTGGTGATACCCTGAGATGCTGTTGTTTCAATGAGTCTGTGGACGACTATCGGCTTCCTGATGATGACAGACAGTGTGTGGGTTGGTGGCTGTCATTCTGATGTCCTTAGCTTGCGGTGATACTACTCTGACAGCCAAGACCTTTTCTTGAGCAGTGGTGAGAGTTGATTTCAATTCAGTCAGGAGGAAACATTGAAATCCTTCATCTAGGCTGCACAAATCACATTAGCCTTGGCATCCTGCTAGGAAAGCCCCACAATGCAGGAGGCCACACTTTCAACACTTGCACAATCCAAATAGGCTAACATATAATGTTTTTTGTCTCACCCATGCTACCTTGTTCTAACTTTGAAAAATAATTCATCATCATCACTATCTTATCACTACTATAATTATTTTTGACTCAAGCACACTGCAAGAGAATAAAACAAGCAAGATCAGCCCTTACAGTGCTTATGATCAATTTGACAAACACACACACATATGTGCACATCTACAGAGGCAGCAGCTCTCGCTTACTGGGGTTTTATGGGAGAGACCGAAATTTCCCATTTAAAAAGACATTGGAATTTCAGATCTGATGTGAAGTAGCATCCCACTCAGACTTGTAATGTTTTCAATTCACATCTAAAACACTGCGCAGGCCCCTGTTACAGGGGAAAACAGAATATGTCCGTTTGCTGGAGGCAGCCCTCTGGCTGTCAGGGTTCATCCTCTAGAAGAGGTTTTGATCTCCCTATTGCACCATCTCATCATGGCCTCTTGTAAAACTCCCTTTCCACCACCAAAACAAGCCAAAGATTGTTTTTTCTAAAGTGAACAATTATCAGCATAGACAGAAAAATAAAAGCTAACAATTGTGGACATTCCTATCACATGTGGAGAACACAGCCGTTCAATGTTTGATTTTCCTTGCTGTGTGACTATCTAAAACAGTGTCTCAGACACTCAAAATTCGATTTTAACCCCAATTATGGAACTATCAGTTTAAGGTTCTTCTCTAACAAAGTTGTGAGCCTCTGAAGTTCTTTTTTTTTTTTTGAGACGGAGCCTCAAGCTATCCTCCTGGGTAGAGTGCCATGGCATCACAGCTCATAACAACCTCCAACTCCTGGGCTCAAGCGAGTCTCCTGCCTCCGCCTCCCAAGGAGCTGGGACCACAGGTGCCCGCCACAACGCCCGGCCATTTTTTGGTTGCAGCCATCATTGTTGTTTGGCGGGCCCGGGCTGGGGATTCGAACCCGCCACCTTAGGTATATGTTGCTGGCGCCTTAGCCGATTGAGCCACAGGCGCC
>CAUYQV010193406.1:0-12149 GCA_963574575.1 Galagoides demidoff | reverse complement strand
AGCCATGTACACCTAAGGTGGCGGGTTCAAATCCCCAGCCCGGGCCTGCCAAACAACAATGATGGCTGCAACCAAAAAATGGCCGGGCATTGTGGCGGGCGCCTGTGGTCCCAGCTACTTGGGAGGCGGAGGCAGGAGACTTTCTTGAGCCCAGGAGTTGGAGGTTGCTATGAGCTGTGATGCCATGGCACTCTACCCAGGGGGATAGCTTGAGGCTCTGTCTCAAGAAAAAAAAAAACATTAACCCCCTGAAGTAACTGATATGAAACTACAAAATGGTTTAAATGTAAAACTAGAAAGAGAAGGAATCACTCTGAGAATATGAAATTATGTAATTCCTATTTTGAAGATTAAAGATAATGAGAATGTTTAATAACTTCTTTCTCTGAAAGAATTATTTATGCTGATACAAAGAGTATAATTCAGTAGAATAGCATGAATAAGAAGATGAAAGGTGAAGACTGTTGTGAAAACTCCCAGATGGTGGGAAATACACAAATTATCTCATTATTACTTTTCAATATTTATTAAGCACTCTCTTTTCCAAATGATGCTATTTATGAAATTCTAAGCACCTTAGTGAAGGATCTGGCATGGCTTGTAGACTCAGGGAAAAAAATGTTGAACTATAGAAGTTTGTCTTTGAATTGTTTTCCCACCTCCTTTTCAATGTGACTTTTTAATTAATTCAACTACCAGTCACTAGGAAGTACCAGGGATGAGGCACTGTATTAGAAGCAGATAAAAATCAAATTTTGTCCTCCTGTCCAGGGTGTCAAGCCACAAATTATTCACCTTTCATAGAAGCCCTCAAAACTTTTAGTCTTTTACCTAAAATAAAAAGAAAATCAGGATTTAAGTAATTCACACAAAGTTGAATGGCTAATATGCTTAATCTACCAATAGCCCACATCCCTCCCTGGGACTTTATGCAGAATCTCTGTGCTGAGGCCGTTTCCAGAACTGTAGAAGTTAAACTGTGCATAAAATAGGCCAGAAGTACTACAGAATTAACACCAGCCTGGAGCAATACTCAACCAATAACTTCAGGGAATTGACTGTAAGTACCTCTTCCTCAGGTTAGAGAATTCTAAGAGACTTATTTATATATTTCCCCGAGTTTTCCTGTATGATTAAATTCTAGCTTTCCACTATGGTTGCTGGTGCCTATAATAAACCCTTTATTGGCTGGTTTACCATCTCTGTCTCACTATTCTCTCTCCTACTAGTGTTCCTTAGAGCTCCCAAACAGACTACTTGCACCTCAGCTTCTGCCTCAGGGTCAGTATTTAAGGGAACCAAACTAAGATACCTTGTATTCAGATACTTGGATATCAGAAGATAAGTTTATTTGTCCAAATGAACTTTTTCAATTCAAATAGCTAAGAAGAAATTGTGACTGAGGGGGCTTCCCGACATCCATTGCCTACTTCAGCACCCACCTTTTCATGACAGGCCTCTCTCTCTGACAGTGTTTCTATCCTACTCAAACTTTGGATCATCCCAAGTTTTTATACCAAGCCCCAAGCATTCCCTGCTGCTCTCCAGTCACAGTGATTTCTTCCACAGCGGGAGTCATGTTTTATTTACCTTTTGTACTTTTGTCACACTTGTCTATATCAGAAGAGACTGTCATCGGATTTTCTATGTGGAGTGGATGGACAGGTGATTTCCCTTGTATAAGTACCTCTCCAGTCACTCCTTCTGCAAGGCCAAGTTGCCTTTAGGGGAAAGGCTGAGAAGTTTTGTGTTAAGCTTTAAAATGCCCTTGCTTCTTCACGTACCTGAAATCTGAATTTTATCTAGTTCAGGCTGCCTCTGAGTTCTTTTCTGACATTGTGGTTCATCAGCGCAGATGATTTATTTGTGATTTTTTGACATTATCATTTCACTTCATTTCCTTGAAAACAGAATTTATTTTTAAAACCTTATTTCTCAGAAGACTAATTCTCTGCCAACATCAAAATCTAAACTCTTCTTTCCCACTTGTCTTTCAGGAGAAACCTTGCCAAATGCCCAAACACTGAATCTTCCTCAGCTGGTTCACAGAGTTGCTTGGTTTCACAGGCTGCAACTGGATACAGGTATCCTGAAGCAGAGGTTAACTTCATTCAGCTTCTAAGCAATGAGGTCACCACCACTGCCAACACCATCAGCAAAGAGTACTTTTTTTCTTAGACTGAAAAGTTAATACTAGATTTATTCCCATATGTATTTCTTACCAAGCGAGTGTTATCTTTCTGATATCCTTAATTCTACTTTGGTTTTAAAAGTATCCATTTTCATGAACCAGCATGAAGAGTAAACAAAACGGGGGAAATGTCAGGGAATTGAGAAAATAAATCACACAAGAGACATAGATTACAGGAAAGATAAAGATACAGGATAGGGAGGTCTGGCACAGCTGATGACTGCAGCCAGCACCTGAAACTGAGAACCGTGTGAATAGCTTTATTTATATAAAGTACCTAAACAAGATTGATTATACTAACAATGTTGCAAATCAGCAAGGAAAGCAAGTGGGAATATTTTTATTTTACGAGGTTGAGGGGAGTAATAGTACATGGGGTAAAGATTAACTTTAAGGAGAGAAGGCTATGTGCTTTCAGGCAAAAGATAGGAAAATATACAAAAGCTATATGACTTCTGGCAGAGGGAGCAAGAAAAAAGAACTATTGTTGTTTTAAGAAGAGAGAAGAAGCAATTTGGGGGTCATTCCTTGAACATACCTCACATACCTCTTGGGCTGTGGGGATCTTGCCTCCTCACAATCTATACTCCACAATCCATAATGTCCTCCCTAGCCATAATGGACCCCTCTATAGCAGAAATGAAATCCAAGTTTTGTCTTTCCAAGTGTGTACTTAGCTTTTCAGTTAACTTCGGTGTTTTTGTTTACCTTTCACACACAAAGGTTGATAGGAAAGACTTCTTTATTACTTTTGTAGTTTTTTTTTAAATATCGGACAATATCCAACTGTCTTCTAATCAAATTTCTTCCAAAACTTTGTAGATTCCAAATAGTTACCAATATAAAATTGATCAAATGCCATGCTTTGTACTTGAAGCCTTAATCCTATAATGTTGCCTCTTCACATTGTACTCACACTGCAAGTTACCTACTTTCTCCAAATATACGTAAAATAACGTGCAATTTCCTAGCATTAAAATCTTGAAGGCCTCTTTCCTAGCCAGATGGATCTAAAAGACAGCTGTGTTTTCCATGAATCTTTTTTCTGCAAAATACACACATGCCACAGAAACTGGAATCCCATTTTCATGCTGCTGTTGCTCCTGAAATTTTTCAATCTGTTTCTGAAGCTGTTCTGATAAAACATCATACAAAAAAATGTAATAATTGTCCTTTTACTTCCAAATGGCATCTGGAGTTGAGTCTCATTAGACTATATGACTCTGTGACAGCCCTCTTTGCTTAGAGGGTTTGTCCATTCTGTTTCCAAGTTCTGTGTATAATTCCTAACTCCTACTTGGATAGCTTTCTCTTTCAGTTTTCTTGCCTTGCCCCATGATGTCCCTGGCTTGGTTCACTTTCTCCCTTTGAATTATACTTCTCTTGTGATTTCTATGCAAGATGTTCTCTACTCTGGTGCTGACAAAGGACACCAAAGAGCATTCAAGAGGGAAAAAATAAGCACTTAGCAAGCATTTCAATTTGCATCTGTAAGTGAACTGCTTTTCATAACTTTTGAAAAAAAAATTGGGGGCCTAGAGAAAATAGTGAAGTTCAAAGAAAATGACAGCTGTGAGATTGATATGATTTAATATCAGGGTGATATAGAGCCAGTCCATTTTGTTCCTCCATTTACCAGCAATTAAATAGCTGCTATTTGTGACCTTGCGCAAGTTGCTTAACCTCTCTGTTTCCATTTTCTAGTCATAAAATGCATAACAATGACATTTTTTCATACGCTGGTTGTGAGGAATAAATTTTAAAAATACATGTTAATCATCACTTATCATAAATATTAGTTATATGTAACACTTTTATTCTGATGAAGATGGTATTGGAGAAGATAGAGTTGTTTGTAAGGAAGTGAATTTACTTATACTAAGTCCACAAAACACGGACTCTCCCAAGTTGTAACCACAGACCTTCCCAACCTGTACTTCTAAACTTGCCACATAAATAACCTCTCAAAGAAGGTTTGCTCCCAAGAAAAAGGGAAGGAAGAAATTGTAGTGCGTGTGCTGGGTTTCTCCTTTCCAAATGCCCAATAAAATTAAGTCACACATTCTCTAGAGAACATGAATGAGGAGGAAGAGGCAGGAAAAGAGTGAAATGAGAATGGGTCTGTATCCACAAGAAAGGAAACACAGACTCTGGGTGTGGGAAGAAGCTCTCCTCCCCACAAAGCTGGAAGCTATGACAGCACAAGACTGGTCAACAGTCATATTAGAGAAGCCAGAATGCTAGTTCACAGTCCCATCATTAAAGCCTTGTTTTCTTGTTTTCTGGTCTAAATTTCTGACAGAAAGAGAAAGGAAGAAGAAAAAAGAGAAAAGAACCACACACAAGCCCATATTTTACTTTTAAATAACTCAAATTTTCTCCAATTTGATATGTCTATTATGTTCTCCGACATTGCAGAAAGTCCTAAAAAACTGAAAAATGCTGTTAAGAAGATGTCTTCTGGTACCACAGATACACTGCAAACCATGGCAATAAGAATTGAAATCTCCTATATCCACTTTCCCTTTTTATCCTAGTCTTATCAAAACTGACTGTGGATTGTGTGACAAAGTATTAATTGTCATGCTCTTAAGCACAGTGACCATAGATTTTATTGTTTAATGTGTTTGGGGGGGGGGGGAATGTTGTCTTAAGTATGACTTTCTGTTGTTCTGTTTCATTTCATTCCTTAAGTCCCCATAATTTAATAGTCAAACTCCTATTTTCCCTTTGTCTTGTTTTCTTTAAACACATTCCCTGTCTTGTCAACATTGTGGCGGAAAAATTTTATTTCTCCCTTTTCACAATATGCCCAACCAAGTGCATTAATTCTGTGACCTAGTGGATATCCATTTTTCTCCCTCTCCATTATCAATTCTATTTTCTGCCTTTTGGATCTTATGCTAGTTTTCAGAAATAAGCCCGAGTAGAAAATAAGAACTAAATTATTTCCCTGAATTTACACAGAAGTAACATCTTCTGATGTGACCACAGGCCTTAATAAAGAAAGACTCAAGTGCTTGAGCCATAGACCCATAGGTGAGATTGGTGATAACTACATGAGAGCACAACATGAATCACAAAAGCATCACTTGGAGAAGACAGATATTTTGGAAAGTACCTTGAGCTCCAGAGTGGGAGCATCAGAATAGAGAAAAATATTTTTAAAACTTACTATTTTTTAAATAATTCAATATAATATTAAGAAGAACCATGGATATATAAATAATATACCATCTTTATACTCCCTGCCTCTTCTATGACACTCCCAGATTAAAGTATTCCTTCAAAGGGTTGCCAAAAGAATACAAAATGCTACTACCATGACCAAATAGTCAACAATTTGTCTTTAAATAGGCTTTCTCTCTGGGGTGCTAACTTTCCTTCTCAGTAAGAGATAATAATTCCAATTGAAGATTCTGGGAAGATGGTCAAATAGGAAACACCAGGAATCTATAATGACTGAATTGGCAGAATGTGTCTGATAAAACTATTTTGGGACCCTGAAGTTTATTAAAGGCTTCCAATTTCCAGAGAAAGGCTTGGATGGTAAATTGCTATAAATTTTGGTCAATTTCAACTCTTAGAATAGTAGCAGCTTCCCACTCCTACTCCCCGTCCCATGGCAGGCAGCTATGAATGTATTTCTGGAGCAATTTACACACATTTGTGGGAACCAGGGTGGGTAAAAAGACCCCATCACCCAAATATTGAGAATCTGTACTCTAATTGCTATCCAGGATAAGGCACAAGCTCAGTAACAACCTGAGAAGACTCTTAAGTTTATACCGCAGACTGCTCCTTGGTGCAGAGACAACCTATACCATCAAAACAAAGACAAATGAACAAAAACCACAGCACACACAAACCCCCAGCAAACTTGATTTCTGAAGGCCCTACATTATTGTATTCATTAATCCATTCCTGGGTTGATGGTATTTAGGTTGTTTCCCCATCTTGGCAATTGTAAATTGAGCTGCAGTAAACATTCTACTGCAAACATCCCTACGATAAAATGATTTCTTTTTCTTCTAGGTAGATGCCTAGTAGTGGGATTGCAGGATCAAATGGAGATCTAATTTGAGTTCTTTGAGGATTCTCCATATTTCTTTCCAAAGAGGTTGTATTCATTTGCAGTCCCACCAGCTGCATTTCTAAACACTAACAATGAGCAGTCTGAAAGGAAGTTACAAAAACCATTTATAAGAGCATCAAAAATAAGTAAATATTTGGAAATCATCTTACCAACAAAATGAAAGATTTGTACATTGAAAACTATAAAACATTGCTGAAGGAAATTTTAAGAGACATAAATAAATTGGAATACATACTATATTCATTGACTAGAAAACTTAAGAGTGTTAAAATGTCAGTGCTATGTAAAGCAGTCTCCAAATACAGTGCAATCTTTATCAAAATCTGACTGATGTGTTTTGCAGAATTAAAAAAATAAAAATTCTAAGATTCATATAGTATCTTAAGGGATCAAAAATAGCCAAAATAAATTTGGAAAATAACAATGTTGGAGACTTCACACTTCCTGATTGCAAAACTTACTGTAAAGCTATAGTAAACAAAATAGTGTAGTATTGACATAACAACAGACATATAGACCAATAGAATAGAACAGAAAGCCAAAGAGAAAAGAAAAAGCAACTTGGTATGTATAAAGAGATGATTTTTTAAAATGGTGTCAAGACCATTCAATAGAGAAAAGGCTGAAAACTGGATATTTACACACAAAAGAACAAGTTAGACCTTACCTAACATCATATGCAAAAAGTATATCAAAGTGTATGAAAGATCTTACTGTAAGACAAAAATTTATAAAACTCATAGGAGAAAACATAGGGAAAAAGCTTCACAACAACCACAACATCAGATTTGGCAATGATTCTTTGGAATGGCACCAAAGGTACTGACTACAAAAGACAAAACAGACAAATTGAATTTCATGGAAATTTTAAAAAATGAATGCATCAAGAGGTATTATCAACAAAGTAAAAAGGCAACCCACAGACAGGAAGAAAATAATTATAAATCATATATCTGATAATAGATAAATATTCAAAATATATATAGAACTCCTAAATTGCAACAAGTGACACAATTCAAAAACAGGCAAAGGAGTTGAATAAACATATATACAAATGTAATATATAAATGGAAAATAAGCATGAATAAATGATTAACATCACTAATCACTGGAGAAATGCAAATCAAAATTATAATGTAATACCACCTTATATGCATTGAGATGGCTACTGTTAAAAAATAGAACAGAAATGGCTAGGCGCCTGTAGTTCAGTGAGTAGGACACCAGCAACATACACCGAGGCTGGTGGGCTAAAGCCCAACCCAGGTCTGCTAAACAACAATGACAACTGCAACAAACAAATAGGTGGGTATTGTGGCAGGCACCTGTAGTCCCAGCTACTCAGGAGGCTGAAGCAAGAGAATCTCCAAGCCCAAGAATTTGAGGTTGCAGTGAGCTGTGATACCATAGCATTCTACCGAGGGTGACATAGTGAGACTCTGTCTCAAAAAAAAAAAAAAAAAACAGAAAATAGTAAGTATTGATGAATGTGAGGAGAAATTAAAACCCTTGTGTACTTTCTGTGGGAATGTAAAATGGTACAGTCACTGTGGAAAACAATGTGATGGTTTCTCAAAATTTAAAAATAGAATTTCAATATGATCCAGTAATTCCATTTCTGAGTATATGTATATCCCAAGGAACTGAAATGTTCACAGCAGCATTCACAATAGCTAATAAGGGAGAGCAACCCAGGTGCTCATTGTGAGTAAATGATTAGCACAATATGGCATATACATACAATGGAATATCCTTAAACAGACTATAGCCTAAATGAACATTGAGAACATTATGCTAAGTGATATAATCCATTACAAAAAGATAAATACTATGAGCTTCCACTTATAAGTACCTTCTAAGCACCTTCTAAGTACCTAATGAGGTACTCAGGAGACAAAATCATAGAGACAGAAAGTGAAATAGTGACTTCAGGGGCAAGAGAAGAAGGCAATGGGCATTTGTTGTTTAACAGATACAGAGTTTCAGTTTTAGGTGTTGAAGAGTTCTGGAGATGGAAGGTAGAGATGGTTGCATAACAATGAATGTATTTAATACAACTGAACCATACACTTAAAAATGGGTAAGAAGGTAAATTTATTTTGTGTGTATTTAACCACAATAAAATAATTGGGGTCAAAGCAGAGATAACTTAATCCTTTTTTAGGTAATAGACTGATTTTTTATAACTGTTTCCACAGAGTCTGAGGATTATTAATGGTGTGATTATATCAATCATCATATTAAGCCTGTTGACAATATAAAATAACACCAAAATTATGTAAATGTCATTTTGCAAATTTTAAAAATGAATTCCCTTATCATCTTTACTAAAACATGTAATAAATTGCAAGGTATAAACCATCTGTTTCTGTTGCAATCCCTCGGGCCCCTGTGGCCCTGGTCTCAATCACGGCAGGCGTGATACGGATTAGAAGTACAAGCTTGTAGGAGACGGGCTAGCCCTTCTTAGCAGGGTAGCCCCAAGCAACCTCCACACTAGCCTTTTATTGAGACAGTACAATACAGGTGAGGGGAGTAATTAACAAATGACTACATGCTGAAGGCTCCGGCTATTTCTCCACAAGGAGCACAAGTGGACCAATGGCCTGAGGGTCCACCCCTCAGCTGCAGATCATCTTGCTCAGAAGTCATCTGGCTCTTGGCGTCCCCTACATGTTTCCCCAGGGGCATACTTGTCAATTCCTCACATTAGATTTTACAATTTCCCCAAGTCAAAATATAGCTCAAATTCTGTCCCAGTTTAGTCATAAAACAAAATCTGTATAATTTTTTTTTAAATTTTGGATGTGGATAGGGACATGACTGAAATATGTTTCAGGATGGAAAAAAAAAATAGGACTATATTAGAACACGAGGATGAGATTCAGTCTCCCAGAGATGTGACGGGAGCTTTACCAGCATCCCTGACTAGCATTGCCAGATAAAATACAGGACACTCAGTTAAATCAGAATTTCAAATATGCAACAAATAATTATTTTAGCATGACTGTGTTCCAAATATTGCCCAAGACACATGCCAAAAAAATTATTCATAATTTATCTGAAATTCAAATTTAACTGAGCATCCTGTAATTTTATTTGCTAAAGATGGTAACTCTACAGCTGCCCTTCCACCACCCATTGGGCTGCTATGCCTGTTCACTGGATGTGAGAGATTAAGCTGCTTAATGAGGAAGATCAGAGCAGAAATGGTATCACTCATGCTGACTAAGTCTTGGGTTTGTGTTATCTTTTATGTCAAATTCATAGGAAGAATTTTGTGAGAGAGAATGTCAGGCCTCATTATGGAGGCTTTTAGTTCTTTAAAAAAACAAAGACTATACCACAAGCAATCTAGTTTTCTTTATTAACAGATGTCTATTAAATCTATACTGTATGCCTGACAATGTTTCAAACTCTCCTAGATGAGTCTTTATGAAAATGATATCATTGTTGTCCTAGTATTACTGATCAGGAAGTTCAGGTAAAGAGAATGAAACTACTTTAACCAAAGCCAATGGGAGTGGACCCAGAATTCAGGCAGCTTGACCCCCAGCCAGAACTAAGCCACATGCTTCCTTAATTACCCTTTAAGCCTTTACCTACAATTTTAAGTAAATGTTTTGTGGACTCAATGATAACCCTTCAAACACTTAGGAATATATTTTAAATATCCTTATTTTTCCTAAAAATTATATGAATTAGTTTTTAAAATATTTGACTAAATCTATTAATGACTTCCATCAACTCATTACTTGTTCTATGTCTTCAAAACTACTTATTTGAAGTTATATGAATATATATCCTACTCCTGGGTTTTCCAGAAAGAGGTCCACATTCTATCTAATTATAGAATATAATTATTGTGATTATGTAAAATTCAGTCACAGCCTATCCTCCTAATCTCATTTTTATTAAAAAGAAGAATTAATCTTATAACTTCTAAGTGCTAAACTTCTTAGTGCTGTTTCTCCAAGCCTTATGCACTCTTATCTGGTCTTTACTGAGATGGGCCACACACTGGTTTTTACAGTGTCAGAAATGGGTTTCTAATGGCCTTCTTCTGTACGCAGGTCTTCCTGGGCTTTGTGCTGAACTGCATGGATTAATTCCGTCATCAGTTCACCAAATGTTTGTTGAAAGCCTACACTGTGCCTAGCATAGTTTAAAGGCTGAAAATTAAAATAAAAAATAAATAAATAACAGTCTGTGATGTCAGGGAGCTTGTAATCTGTTGGGTGAACCTGGAACTATTTATAGGGACTTCTTATTCCCCCATATCTTGGTCTATGTTGCCTGCATAAAGAATCTTGCTTTATTCATACCGGATCTCAAATGAGAGACTGGATAGATGTCCTAAGAGCACTGGAACCCTTCAACACCAGCTTTGCACATATTTCCTTCCAGAAAGCCTCTGTGGAGTGCAGATAGAGATGCAAAATATTTGTACAAAATATTTCGTTCAATCTTGTACTTGTTGTTTTTCTGAAGTGTTGCATTTTAGGTACATTGTTCCATTTTGATTTTTTAGACTAAATATGATATATGCCTTATTAAATTAACTTTGTCATTGTTTTACATTCTCAACTTTTCTGTTTACTTTTTTTAAGTTGGCATTAACTGATGGCACATATAATTAGGTTATATTGTTTGCATTTGTAAGGTAAAGTCCAAGTTGTAGTTGCGTTTTTCACTCAGGAAGTGTGCAATAGACCTACAAATCATTCCCACTAGGTAGGAATCCACCAACCCCCCTTCTTGAATTTAATTGAGTTTTCCTTTCATATGAACACATTGTTGTTAATCTACAAGTTTCAAGTGAGTATTGAGTATAAGTGATGCTTGTTTTCCATTATTGTATTTTACTTAGTAGAGTGGTCTCCAAATCCATTTAAAAGATACAAAATCCTCATTTTTTATGGCTAAATACTATTTCATGGTATACATATAAAACAGTTTATTAATCTAGTCACATACTGAAGAGCTCTTTGCAATTGTGAATTGGAATATGCTGTAAAGATTCAAGTGCATGTGTCCTTATAAAAATATGACTTCTTCTTCTTTGGGGTAGATCCCTAGTAATGGGATGGCAGAATTAAATGGAAAGTCTACTTTTAGTTCTTTGAGAATGCTCCATACTTCTTTCCTTAAAGGCTGTACTAGATCGGAGTCCCACCAACAGTGCAAGAGTGTTCCCTTTCCTGAGAACACATGAGAGTATGTTGCCTTGGGACCTTACTTTTTTTTTGTAATTGAATGATAAATATGTACATTAATGCACTTCTGGGGTACAGTGTGGTGTTTTTGCACACAATCTGAAACACTTCCATCAAACTGTTTAATATAGCCTTCATGTCATTTTCTTAGCTATTGTGTTAAAACGTTCATATTCTACTCTTTGAAAGATTCACATGTACCCTTGTAAGATAAACCACAGAAGTGAGCCCTCTAATCCTCCACCCTCCACCCATTCCCCCCTTCCCCATATTCTTAGGCTCTTATTAGGTTATACCTTTCAAATAAAAGGTTTAAATTAATTTCATAATAGGGGTCTGTACATTGGATACTTTTTCTTTGGTTCTTGTGATACTTTGCTAAGAAGAACATTTTCCAGCTCTATTCATGTGAACATGAAGGACGTAAAGTCTCCATCTTTATTTATGGCTACATAGTATTCCACAGTGTACATATACCACAGTTTATTGATCCATTTGTGGATCAATGGGCACTTGGGCTTCCTTCATGACTGGCAATTATGAATTGGGCTGCAATAAACATTCTGATACAAACATCTTTGTTGTAATGCAATTTTTGGTCATCTGGGAATATACCTAATAAAGGAATTGCAGGGTCAAATGGCAG
>CAUYQV010193401.1:0-11943 GCA_963574575.1 Galagoides demidoff | reverse complement strand
CGCCTGTGGTCCCAGCTACTTGGGAGGCAGAGGCAGGAGACTCGCTTGAGCCCAGGAGTTGGAGGTTGCTATGAGCTGTGATGCCATGGTACTCTACCCAGGGGGATAGCTTGAGGCTCCGTCTCAAAAAAAAAAAAAATAGCTTACTGACTTCTAGCAAGCCACTTGGAATCTCAGGGCTCCCATTTCTTTGTTAATGAGAACATCAGTTTTTATGTAAAATCAAAGATGTTTTGTAAATTTTCAACTATATTATATCAGTCATTTTAAAAATAAGCTTTCACATACGACTTAAAAATAGCACTTCACTGTACTTGGTATTAAAAGTAAGGTTTCTGGAATGAATAATGCTTCAGTTTATACAGAGAATATTAGTATGGAGAGAAATAGTTATTAGTGACCTCAGGAAGCTAAAGCGACATCACCTATAACAATGTCCTTGACATTAATTTAGGTTATAGAACTTTTTGCTTTGGTTCCAGGCAACTCCACCAAATCCATGCTGTTTAGAATATTTTCTTTTAGACATTTGGGAAAGGCCATTTTAAAAGTATTTTATTTTAATTTCCATTGTAGATTACTTATCATGTCATGTGCTTTGATAAAATATACCAGTTAAAATATTAATAATTTATACTCAAGCAACTGAGCCAAATTAAAGATTTAATCAATGATATATAACGGACCAGACAAAAGAAATCTTGGAAGTCTCGCATTTTCTTGTAAGAGATTTCATCACAAACACATGTGTATACCTGGCTCCAGTTGACAGGATATGGTAGGGAATGGAGAGCACATACTGTACACATTTTAAAGGTAACGTGGGAGGCTACAAACACGTGGACCCTTGTTCATACTTTAGAGCCTTGTTCCTTCTTTGCTGACTTGAGGCCCATAAAATTCAAGAGATGAACCTGAGTTTTTGTGGGTCTCATTCTGCACCCCCCCTCCATGTGCACGCCAGTCCCATGAAGATTCAATTACAGTCACTCCAGAATTACTAAGGCAGGATGGAGACGTTAAGGAAAAGTTTCGGAAACAGAATTATTCAGATGATTGTCTAATTCCTAAGTTTACAAATTCAAGCAACCATTAATGATAGCCTCAATAATTTCATTTTGATAGTTGATAGACATATATATCAATATATCTGTATTCACAGAAGAGACCTGTGCCCTTAGTTGACAGTGATACTCGAGACCTCTCTTACCTCAGCCTTTGGAGCAGCTCCTGTCTGATGCTTGTGTGAGAGTCGGTGAGTGGCTGGAGTATCACAGCTGTTTATACCTTCCAAGGTGGAGCGGACAGAGAAGTCTGTGGCTTGAGGCCCCTCCCGGGATCAGTCCCTGCTCAGCTGAATCATCAGCCATCACCCTGTGTTGGAATTGGGGAATAACCAACATTCGAGTTTCACAGAAACTTTGGTTGAGTAACTACCACATCCATCCCTTCATGTGTTTCTTTTTCAAATCTTGTGTCTTGTGTATTTGAAGTTTATTTTGTCATATGATTTCGATCCATGCTCTTGTTTTTGAAATTTTTCCTTTAATTTTCAAAATTAAAAGTATTTCTAAGTATACTGTCGATATTGGTTATAATCTATTGGAAATCATGTTTGATAGTTTTGAGATTTTTCAGAAAGTCAAAAGAGTATAAAAATGTTAAAGATGATGGCTGGGCACGGCGGCTCACACCTGTAATCCGAGGCTGAGGTGGGTGGATTGCCTGAGCTCAGGAGTTCAAGTCCGGCCTGAGCCAGAGTGAGACCCTGTCTCTAAAAAAAAAGAAAGAAAGAAAGCTGGGCGTTGTGGCAGGAACCTGTAATCCCAGCTACTTGTGAGGCTGAGGCAAGAGAATCATGTGAGCCCAAGAGTTTGAGGTTGCTCTGAGCTGTGATGCCATGGCACTGTACTGAGGGTGACAAAGTGAGACTCTGTCTCAAAAAACAAGCAAATGAGCAAACAATCACCCCCAACTTCAAATTAAAACAATTAAATACAAAATTCCAGAAAAAAATGTTAAAGATGGGATTACAGCTTTTTGCATTATTCTGCTTGCAGCTCTGATTTTAGTGACCACAATTAGAACTTACAGGTGAGTGAACAGCATTGGGGAGCATCATAGTATCTTGGTTACTTTATGGAACACGATATTCAGTTTTTTAAAATTAAAAATGTACTTAAAATAGCAAAAGTACAATCATTAAGTGTTGGACTATAGGCGAGAGCCCTCAAAAAACTTTAAATATGCCAGTATTTTGTATAAGCTGTTTTCAAGAGTCATAAAACTTGGTATTTTCACCAGTTATTTGAGGCCAGTCAAGAATATTGCATTTTTAAGTTCAATTTCTATTTCAATGGAGGTTATAGAGTCTGAATTACACTTATGCATCTCTTTCTTTTATCTTTTCTAGAAACCAGTTCTCAAGAGAACTTGAATGATAACAGCTCCCATATTCCTGGGTGTGCTGAGGCACAACCATGAGTGGTCTGTGAGTATCATGTCACTTCACCCCCAGAACAGCCGACTCTGAGAGATGAGCTGTCATCAGCACCGTCATCAGCACTGCCGTCTCACAGGTGAAGAGGCTGAGAAGCAGGTGATGCTGGACGGTGCGGATGCTCCAGGTAGGAGCCGTGACCAGTGCTCTGAAACACAGAACGCCCCCAAACTCACACTCTTCACTAGCGCTTTTTACTGTCACCGGAGCAAAAGGTTAGAAAAGTCAGAGGAATATTCAACTTTCTTTACCTGTAACGTAACACTTCCCCTTATCTCACAGATTTAAGTTAAAGTGCTCAAATATCTTATATCCAGTAAGTCATAGCATGTTGGCTTTCAGTTTGAGCCATGCAGAACAGACTTCCCCAGGGCAGGGATGGCAGGGGTGTGCATATGGGTGTGTGTGTGTGGGGGGGGACACACTATTTATTTCCTTACTAAAATATACTTCTATTTCTTCTAATTCAGTTTCTATCTGAAATTTCTCAAACAAAAGTTGCCAATTACAACTTGATTAGGAAAATCAAACTGTCCTGCATTATTTCACATCTTACTGTCACCATTTAACTGTGGTGATGATTCCCATCTAGAATCTATTTTTGTCTTTCTTGGCTTCTTACAGTCATTTTTCCCTGTTCCTTTTTTTTTTTTTTTTTTTGAGGTTTTTGGCCAGGGCTGGGTTTGAACCCACCACCTCCGGCATAATGGGGCCAGTGCCTTACTCCTTTGAGCCACAGGCGCTGCCCTGTTCCTTTTCTTTTAATAGCAGCTATAAGTCTTATTTTCTGGTCCTTTTCCTTGACTTACTATATTTGACCATTTATCTTAATTCTTAGTCTTTGCAAGGTCTGAGTAATAAAACCTACTTCTGACTCAAGACGCCGTCAGCGAAAGCTCTTCCTGTGTCACCCAGGGTCTGTATCCAACCACATAATTCATTTAGTTGTCTGATGTGTATGCCAGTCCCAATATATTTAAAATTGTGCTTATTGTTTTTCCTTCTAAATCTGCTCTTCACTCTTATTTAATCATTCAGCCAATGATTGTCAATCACTGTGTTATCAAGAAAGAAATCTGAGACACACTCTTCTTTTCTTGTGTCTTCCCTTCCACTGCAAATTGTCAGTAACTTTTTCATTCTTGCAATGTCCCAGAACCAATCTCTTTATTATTATTAAAGTATCAGTATTTCCTCAGTTTGGTCCCTCTCTCCTGGTCTGTCACAGCAGCTTCTCAGCTTTACTGCCCTTAGTATTTTCCCTCAGTAATGTTAAGATGAATCCTTCTAACACAACTTTCAAAATTTTAAAAATGAAAGCCATGAGGAAAAAAATGCATTCTATATGATAACTCAGTGCACACACACACAATTTAGACAAAGGTTTCATAAAATTATTTTTAACATGTGACCAGAGGAACGTGCTGAAGTGTTCTATTCTGCTCTGTTTCAACATGTTCTATCATATCATAGTCTTTGAAAAATCTTTTTTCACTCTATTCTGATTTATTTATTTTAAATTCTAGTAATGACCCACAGATTTTATTTCATAATGGGAAAAGAAACATAAGAAAGTGGCAGGACTCTGACAATTGGTTTGTCCCAGTAAAATGCATTTAGCTGTTCAGTGGATTCTTACTCATATAAAGATTTAACACTTCAAATTTAAATATTGGGCAAGATTACTTTTGAAACTTCTTCCCATTGATTTCTAAGCTCTTTTGGAACGAGGATGACACATTCTAATTCTTAGGTATTAGTACCCAGCATATTACTGGCTGTCTTACTATAGGGCTGATCAATAAATATTTGTTGTTCGAAGAATATGCATTTGTGGGTGGCGCCTGTGGCTCAAAGGAGTAGGGCGCTGGCTCCATATACTGGAGGTGGCAGGTTCAAACCTGGCCTTGGCCAAAACTGCAAAGAATATGCATTTGACTAGATCCTAATGTACTTGGAAAAACTGAGTTCAAAAAAACATGCTTGGGAAGGAATAAAAAGATAGAGGACGCTAATCCAGAATGAGAAAAGCTGACCTGTGTGGAGCGTGTGTGGCTGCAATGCTGAGCGGACACATCACACTGTCAGGGTATCAGTTTTCTCACCTGTAGAGGTAATTGTCTCTGAATTGAGAACAAAATGAACTGAAATACACAGAGGGACCCAGACTCCAGCAGGTCATCACCTTTGACTTCACAAGTGAGTTTCAGCAGCGTCAGCACCACTGGCTCAGGGCAGCATTTGAATGTAGCTTTGAGCAGATCAGACTTTTTCTAGCCACACATGCTCAGGGGTCTTCAGATAACGTAAGGGTATATCTTATGCAGTAGTTAGAACTAGATAGGAACTTAATCCGTCAGGAATGTGGATCCAAGTAGGGGAATTTTAAGCCCAGCAGTATGATGTGGAGGTGGTTATTCTCCCTGGTTGTTGATCTAGTTGTATGTCTGACCTCCACGCACCAGTTAAAACAGAAATTCTATAATTCTGGTCAAATCTCCCCAGTGGAAGCTTTTGCTTTCTTATGTTAATCTTTATTTAATTGGGTAAAATGCTGTGAATAGAAAGGATAAGTAGTATAGAAATCATAGCTGTGAAAATTCCCTCTGCCAGTTCTTCAGCATGTGATTCTTCTTGAAAGGGCAGGAGTGTGCCGGGAACCTGCAGACACAGTGTTTTGTTGGGAAACAGAGGTTGTGAGAGGTTCATACAAGGAACGTGAACAGCTTATCATGTGAAAATGCTCACAGGTTTGTATGTGGGGACTCAGATGTCAGAAGCAAAAATTAATATATTGAGATATTAAAGTACTGTATAAAAAAACTTTCTTTAAGATTGAAAACACCCATCTCTACAGATATTCAAGGAGTCTGGGTGACCACAGGCCAACGTGTAGCAGAGGGGTTGTTCTGCAGCTGTTGGAATTGGTTAGATTATTGCCTCTCTGTAACCTTTCAGCTGTAAAGCTCTCAGACTGGGTGTAACAGGGATGGGAATAGGTTACCAGAAAAGGTTTGGCAACTAGCAAATAAAAAAATCCCTGTTATTGTTAAAGGATTAGAATTAGTGGTAGAGAAATGCACATTATAAACCACTTTGTAGGAAGCCTTAGCAATGGATCAGCTATTATTTCGATAGGAAGCAGAAATTTCTCATCCCACGTTTGTGGTCTATAGAGTTTGCAGAAATTCAATACATGCGTACTTTTTAGGTAGTCATCCATCTATTCTGTAACTTGAAAACCACAAAAAATGATTTGACCTTCACCAGCTTACATGTGTGTCAGCCCTCGGGAGTATTTTAGTTTAAGAAATGTGTGATGTCTTCCTTATAAGAGAATGGACACGGGCAATTAATCCTTGAATTCTCTTGAGGCCTCTTCAAAAGTTACATGCTCAACTAGCCATGAATTCAGTGCCTGTGGACTCCTGGAAAAGATTAGAGTCCTGTGTGTCAAGGCTGAAGAATGTGAACGTTGGCAGTTCCCTAGTTTCCATGGCACACATGGTCCTCCCTATCAAAAAGGGAAGTGATTGCCGGTTTTCAGTGTGGGGTCAGTACCAGCAGGTGCCAGAGCCGCCCCACCCTGCTCGCTGGGACGGCACCTCCCAGCGCACTGCCTGTGTCCCGAGCACTCACAGAGTGGACCGAGCCTGTGGCACCTGCTCTGGCGTCTCCCGAGAACCCTGCGTGTTAACACTCATGACATATCTTCTTACCAATACAATTTGATTTTACAGCAAATTTCATTAAAAATTTTATATATTTCCTATGGCTTAAATGGTAGAAATTGCATATTTGACATATATCACAGATAGGTTATGTAACCTATTCTTACACTTCCCAGTCCCTCTGTAAAATAAATGATTTATCTAGTTAAAACTAATATTGGTTTAAATATAAAATCACATAAAATTAAAGACACTCTCCTACGCACTATCCAGTATTTTTTCCATAATGTTTGATTAGTACTTAAATGTTTTGACGTATGACATGGTTTGCAGCCCTGGTGCCACATCTGGGTGTGCGGAGCCCTGTAGACTCTGTGACTCCTCCTGGACGGACATCCCCCCAACCCCTGGTCTCCTTTGCAGAGGTTTAGAAAGAGGCCCGCAGAGTTGTGTGTCTGATCTGAGCCATGCCACCCGCTCCCTAGCTGATATAACTTGCAGGTGTCTCTTAACCTTTTATAACCACTCAGTTATTCCATGTTAAGATGACAATAACATTTTTTCCTATTTGCTTAACAATTTAAACCAAAATGATGCTTTCTATATGGCAGTTTGTTGATATTAAAACTACAAACCTGAGCTGCTGGTCTCCTTCATCTGCTCATGTTCCTCATTAAGAATTTTAAGTTTTTGCCCACTTTTTAAAAAAAATTATCAAAATATAAGTTTTCTGTATCTAATAAAGATTCTAATTATACTACCTCTTAAAGTATCCTTATAATCAGAAAATGATCTGTTAGCTGTGTATTGTTTAAGGTAACATTGTCAAAATGCTTATGAAGCTGACTGCTGTTTTACATGAATTACTATGTGTACACACATGTATCTATGTGCAAACACACTCACATTCACAGTAGCCCTGTGTGGAATAAGTTATACAATGAGCTTTGGAAGTTAGACATCTGGCTGGACGTGGTGGCTTGTGCCTGTAATCCTAGAACTTCGGGAGATCAAGGCAGGAGAATCCCTTGGGGTCAGGATTTCAAGACCACCTTGAGCAACAGCAAGACCCTAGCTCTACACAAACATAGAAAAGTTAGCTGGGTGTGAGGGCAGGTGCCTGTAGTTCTAGCTACTTGGGAGGCTGAGGCAGGAAGATCACTTAAACCCAGGAATTTGAGGTTGCTGTGAGCTGTGATGACACCACTATGCTCTAGCCCAGGTGGCAGAGTAAGATTCTGTTAAAATAAAAAAAGGATACTCAAGATTACAAGTAAACTCATAACTAGTCAGTTCATAATCACAACACAAGGAACATGAGCTTTAGAGGAAATTCACCCAGTGAATCACATTGAGATTGTGAGAATTTTAAATAATTTTATAACCTGATTTTTTAAAAACCACTTTCATATTAAAAGAGATTACATTCAAACTTGTTTGAACAAAAAAATACTTCATAATATAGTCTTAGTTTTATATGCTTAAATCATAACTGTATATTTAAAAAGGTAGTACAGTTTGGGACAAGAAAAGTTTTGAAAGCAGTCACAAATTTCTTTTTATCCTAATGGTATATATTAAAAAGCAAACATTAATAATTATTTTATTTTTAAGATGTTTTAAGTATACAATATGCTTAATGGAATTTGATATGAAAGTATATGGTAGTATTTTCATGGCTTATTATTTGAGGAGAATTAGTGATCAGGGCTGCTCACTAATTGTTGGCCTTTGACATTTAACTTGTGAAATTATTGATAGAATCAGATTTTTTTCAAAGTAGTTATATTCATTAATTCTTGAAGCATTTATTATTTGTCAAGCACCATAAAAACCCCTGAATCTGAGGTGATCCAGGCCTTCCTAGAGCTTATAGCCTATTAGATAAATTAAACAAAGGTGACAATTAATTTAATGAATAAATTTTTAATTTAAATGTTTAAATAAATTTAATTCTAATCAAACAAAATAGAATTTATATATGAAGTGACTGAGGAGGCCTTAGCCAAGTGTACAGGGTTAGGAGTGACACTCAGACAGGGAGAGAACCAGAGTGGGGAGTCTCAGTATCAGGGGTCAGGGGTTCATGGCACATTCTGTGGACTGCAGAAGAGGTTACTGGGTCTGGAAAATTATGGTCATGGGTCAGGTGTGAATGCAGAGGTGTGGCCAGGGCCAAGGGATTAGGGACATTTGAAGGCAAGTAAATGAGTTTGAAATTTAAACAGACCAGTTGGACTCTAGCACTTGGTTTTAAGCAAGAGAGGGCCATGATTAGGCATCCATTCCTGAATGTTCCCTCCACATTAGCGAGTGGGTATGGAGGTGTTACACGTCAGCACTCATAACCCCGAGGAGAGAGGTGAAGAGAGAGAGAGATTTGAGGGATGCTTAGGAGAGAAACCCTTAGAAAGAATAGGAGACCTGCTCCTTCTGCTACTGACACAGTAGCTCATCTTGAACTGGAGCTCCTGTGAGTAACAACTACAAACTCTGGAAAGATTATGTAAGAAAGCAGATTGAGCCATCGGGCCGTGACCGGATGCAGGCAGAAGCTCAGGGAAACCAGGTTTTTGTGAGAAGGGTGAGGCCACATTTGTTTGGCTTTTTCTTTATAGGCCTTCCCCATCTGCACAGGGTGGGAGCAGAGACTTCAGGGAGGAGCCTGGGACTTCATCAAATGAGGGACCACGGGGTACAAAGGGGCGAGTTCCGTGAAGGAGGGAACCTCTGGGTTGGGAGCCTTGGCATCTGTGCGTGTCCTTCTCTCAAATCCTCGGCTCATCCTGAGGCAGGCACACGCTGAAGCGGAGCCCAGATCTCAGCCTTTCTTCTGTCTGCGGCTGCTGAGTTAGCAGTTAGGGTCCAACACAGAGGACCTGGATGAACACCCCGGGCTTCCTGCTGACACCAGAAGGCAACAAAAGACCATGTTGATAGGACTGAGTTTTGTCCTGACACTAAGGGGAAAAGTTAAATAAATACATGAATAAGTGAAACCAAACAAAACCAGGCCTGTACTAAATCAACATGACCAATACTACACTGTTTAGGGGAAAAGAGCAGAATTCAGGGCTCCTATTTCATCATTTATAAAGTGAGCATACAGTAAAAACAAAAGAATGATTAGTTACGTGAAATAAGAGAGTGTGAGCCATCCTTGAAAGTAAAATTAGTCACTAGAAACCCACCTATAGTCACTCTAGATTTTGAAACCATTTAAAGTACTAAGATAAACATGTTACATTATTGACAAGAATATGATTAACATATGGAAAGAAGGGTTTGAAAAACCTCTGGAGAGACAAGAAAACTTTTAAAAACTAAAGGGAAATCCTAGAATTAAAAATTTTTAAAGTAAAATATTTATTAGCTGATTTTTTAATAGTAGAATCGGATTGGATATAACAGTAGAAAGGATCAGTGAATTTGAAAGTCAATGCAAATTTTTCAAGCTGAAATATTCAGAAAAAATAAATTAACAATAGCTCAGTGGTCTAAGGAATAGTATCATGTTGTCTAAGGTTCATGAAATTGGAACTACAGAATGAGAGAAAAGAAAAAACAGAACAGCAACAGTCAAAGAGCTACTGAGAAGGCTCTTCCAAGTTTGATCAAACCCAGTGTGCGGGCCCCGGGAAGCTCAGCGCTACCACAGGGCTGGTATGATGATAGCTACATCTTGTCTGTTAGAATCAAGCTGCTGAACATAGATATAGGTTAGAGCAGTGTAGAAGGCACCTTGCCCCCGGGGAGCAGCAGTCCCAACAGAAGCTGACTTGTCATCTGAACCAGCGGAGCAGAGTGAATGTAACAACATTTTCAAATGTGGAAAGAAAAATGAAATCTGCAGACTTAGAACTGTACATCCAAAATTTGCCTAAAAATGTGGAATATTTTTAGATAAATGGAAACCGAGGGCATTCACAGTCATCAGACACAAGCTAAATAAATTTTAAGGAAATTTCTTGAGATTAAAGGGAAATTATAACAGATATAACAGATAAAACATGAAGGAAGGAAGAAAGAACCCCCAAATTGGGAAACATGCCAGTAAATAGAAGATATTTTTCTTACAATCTTTAAAAATTAATTGACATAGATAGAATAGTGCCCTTTGAAAAACAAGATACATAAAGGACAAGTAAGCATAGAAAAATAATCATAATTAATCATAATTAATCATCAGGCAAATGTAAATTATAACCATGAGATGCCTCTTCATACTTGTTAAAATAGCTAACATTAAAAAGATAGAGAATTCTGAAGTATTGACTATGTGAATATATGAGACTAAAAACATGCTGATTTAGGAGTCAGTATTTATAAATGGTATTGAAATTACAATAAAGATGTTCATGCAACCATATTTGAGAAAGAGAAGAAAAGAGGCTGGAGGTTAAACTCTGTGAAGGTTAAAATTTAAGGGATTTCTGAAAAAAGACAAACTTGTAAAAATGGTCAAAATAAACAAATAAAACAGACAGTTCTAACTGTGGGCCAGAAAGTGAAGAACTGAAATTCTTCATTATTTTTCTGAGACGGAGTCTTACTGTGTCCTCCTTGGTAGAGTGCTGTGGCGTCACAGCTCACAGCAACCTCAGACCCTTAGGCTTAAGCAATTCTCCTGCCTCAGCCTCCCAAGTAGCTGCCACAACACCTAGCTATTTTTGTTGTTGCTGCTGTCCTGGTTGTTTAGCAGGCCTGGGCTGGGTTCGAACCCACCAGCCTTGGTGTTTGGGTGCTGAGCCAAGAACTGAAATTCTTCCACATTGCCAGTCAGGATATAAAGTAGTGGGGCCACATTGGGAACTGTTATAACATACACTTATCCTTCAGGTAGATCTACTGGTGTTGGGATTTGCTCAAGAGATGTGAAAACATGTTTACAAAATGAGCTGTAGGAGAATATTCCTAACAGCTTTATTCCTAAAGCTCAGTAACTGGAAACAACCCAGATGGCAGTGGATCAAGGAACTGATAGTTCATACAGTGTAATAGACTCTGAAGCTGTAACATGGATGCATCACCAATGTGTTACATTTAATAACAGAAACCAGGCACAAAAGATTATACAGGGCATGATGTAGTTTACACAGAGCTCCAGAAAAGGAAAAATTAATGTATGTTGAGAGAAATGAGAAAAGTAGGTGGCCGGCAGGAGAATGGAGAGACTGGATTGGGAAAGAGCAGAAAGGCTCTTGGGTGGAGTGGGAATGCTCTAAACCTTAATGCAGTCACAGTTATGAGGAATTTCTTTCTTTCTTTATTTTTGACAGAGTCTCACTATGTTGCAGTGTCGCTGAGGGGTGCATGTGTGTTCTTGGAATCGAACCTGCAGTGTCTCTGAGGGGTGCCTGTGTGTGGTGGGAACCAAACCTGCAGTGTCACTGAGGGGTGCCTGTGTGTGGTGGGAACTGAACCTGCAGGGTGGCTGAGGGGTGCCTGTGTGTGGTGGGAACCGAACCTGCAGTGTGGCTGAGGGGTGCCTGTGTGTGGTGGGAACCGAACCTGCAGTGTGGCTGAGGGGTGCCTGTGTGTGGTGGGAACTGAACCTGCAGTGTCACTGAGGGGTGCCTGTGTGTGGTGGGAACCAAACCTGCGGTGTTGCTGAGGGGTGCCTGTGTGCGGTGGGAACTGAACCTGCAGTGTTGCTGAGGGGTGCCTGTGTGTGGTGGGAACTGAACCTGCGGTGTGTCTGAGGGGTGCCTGTGTGTGGTGGGAACCGAACCTGCAGTGTCACTGAGGGGTGCCTGTGTGTGGTGGGAACCG
>CAUYQV010193398.1:0-49425 GCA_963574575.1 Galagoides demidoff | reverse complement strand
TATTTTTTCCTTCTAGGTAGATGCCCAGTGATGGGGTTGCAGGATCGAATGGGAGGTTTAGCTTGAGTTCTTTGAGGGTTCTCCACACTTCCTTCCAAAAAGGTAGTATTAGTTTGCAGTCCCACTAGCACTGTAAAAGTGGATCCACGCCAGCATCTGCAGTTTGAGATTTTGTGATGTGGGCCATTCTCAGTGGGGTTAGATGATATCACAGGGTGGTTTTGATTTGCATTTCTCTAATAATTAGGGACAAAGAGCATTTTTTCATATATTTGCTAGCCATCTGCCTTCTTTAGAATATTTATGAATAATGAGGAATAACTATAGTTAAACTAATTTTGAGGCTTTTCAGTGCCTTGAATTGTCAATTGAAAAGTTTAACCATTTCTTCCTGAGAGCGTTCTCTTGCACAATGAATCACCTTTGCTCCTCTCTGAGACCCTGTGGTTGGCTTACCCTTCGTGTCATACATGCTGAGTTGACAGGTGCTATTCATGGCGTGTAGAGATTAAGAAGGGAGGCGTAGGCTTCAGACAGCTTGGGTTTAAATCCTGGCTTTACTATTTACCATTTTTGTGTCTTTGAGCCAGATATTCAAAACCTTTGTACATTGTTTCCCATATGTAATTGGGGATACCACATTGCCTACCTGTAATGTCATGGATTGAAGAGAGAATATATGTTTAGGGCATTTAAGATATTATTTGGCATATAACCTTCAAATGTAAGCTATGAATCCACTTGGTTATCTAGATGCAACTTTGCTTCCTTGATGATTTGAGTATGTGCCACCAACAAAAATAAACCCCCAAGCCCCCCATAAAAATTAAAGGGAAGAATTAGGATGAAAGATACTTAAGCTTGAAAAGATAAAGCTGAGATAATCTTAGAAAAAACTGAGGTTGGGGAGATAAAAACTCTTAATTTGGTCCTGAGTCCTGACCAGTTCCAATCAAGGAAGGCCTGATTCTCGCTATTCTTTAAATAAAGAAGGGAGCACACAGCTATTTCTGGGAATGAATAATTGTTTCTTGGCTCTCCGTAGAGCACCTTGACGTGCAGGTGCAGGATCCTGATTTTTAAGATCTGTGTATATGAACGTGTGACTCTCATTAGACTTCTGGGTTATCTCCCTTAATTTCAGAGCTGCAGGCCTAGCCACCAGATACTAACTCTGTAATGACTCCGGCTTCTGCTGATATGATTGCCAAAGCATTTGTCTCTACAAGAACTCTTGTTTATTCTTCTTTCAATTTTGCCACGGATCACTTATGCATAACTCCAATTGCAGATAAAGGCTTTGGCTGTTATGTAAGTAAAATGAAGCCATACAGAGGCTGATAAAGGGACTGAATCCACAGTGCTTTGTAGAAGGGGCCATGGACTTGGATGTTGTGGCTGGGACCTTAAAGCCAAGGTTAATATGCTTTTGGTTCATGCCACTTTTTATGATTAGATATTTTAAACACTGTGTAATCTGTGGACTGTATATGCACATTTTCGAACTTATATAAGACGTACATTAAGTTAATTTAATTAACTTCCTGTAACTTGGTAAATTAAATATTATTCACTGGTACACTTAAAGTGGGCAAATTGTATGCCAAACAAATTGTGTCTTAGTAAAGAAGATTTTAAAAAAGAATGAGATGGAGGTGAAGTTAGCAGTTTAAAACATTTTAAAACTTAAGTATAAGACCCCTTTTGTTTTCACTAAATTTGTTAATAATACTAATTTTTAGTAAGAGCCATGTGATTAAACATGTCATCAATGTTTTTAATTTAAAAAGTTCATTTTAGAATGTAATTACCACTCTTAATTCTTTTGTTTGTGCTTCATTACTAGTATCACCTTCAGTCCATAGTTACTTCGCAAGAGTCTTTTTCAGTAAGACTAGATTACATCTTTAAATCCCGGCAGGTGGGTTTGCGCATACCCCCTTTCCCCCCATACTGACACTCCACGGTCAGTCTTTAGCCCCCTGAGACCCCTGCGGCTCTTCCTGGGGTCTACACTCTGTCCTGTGAGCTTTCCACTTGTGCATCTGAGCAGCTCAAGACAGCTTGTGACTGACTCATGGAAGAGGGAGGCCACCAGGTCCCCTCTGTTCTCTTCCATTTCTTGGGTTTATGTTTCTTTATTCTCAACTTTCACCACGTGAGCTCCTATGAATATGTTTTGGCTTGTTTGTATTTTTTTTTTTTTTTTTTTTGAGACAGTCTTATTCTGTCCCCTTAGGTAGAGAGCTGTGGTGTCATCACAGCTCACAGCAACCTCAAATTCTTGGGCTTGCGCAATTGTGTTACCTCAGCCTCCTGAGTAGATGGGACTATAGGTTCCAGCTAAGTTTTCTATTTTTTAGTAGAAATAAGGTCTTACTTTTGTTCATATTGGTCTCAAACTCCTGAGCTCAAGCAATCCACCCGCCTCGGCCTCCCAGAGTGCTAGGATTACAGCCGTGAGCCACTGCGCCCAGCTGGTTCGTTTATATTTTTATTATTGTAATTTTTTTGTCTATCTCCTCTGAGATGAACACTCTCCCAGTTTGGGGGCTTAGTACGCTTTGTCTATTGTGTTCTCAGCATGTTGACAAGTTCTTGGCACAAATTCTTGGCTCTGTTAATATTGCCAACCGCGTGAAATCAATTTGTGTGTTAAATTTTAGCAACAATAATTTTTCCTCAGTTTCAAAATGAAAACAATTATATGTAGCAGTTCTATTATTTCTTTCCTGCCCACTCTGAGGTACTCACACTCAACCATGGAGATCATCACTTGTGAACGGGGAGGCTGTGAAGAGCCAGGAAGGCAAAGCGGGGCCAAAGCCACAGACCTGTAAAGAATGAGTTTCATTGAGTGGCCGGACTCACTCTCTGGGCATGTGACATTTGAATCAGACCTGCCTTATTTGGCTTGCCTTAGAAAAGGGATGAAAGAGTCTAATCAGGTAATGATTAGGTAACTATAAAACTATATTCAGAATAATGTAAACACTTTTGAAATATTGTGCCAAAGGAACTCCTGGTGACATTTGCGGGACTTAGGAGACATTTAAGAGTGGTACTGTGACCTGTGACTTGTCCACATTGTCAGGACTGGCAGAGATGGGTGGTAATCGGATGGATGGCATCATTTCAATTTGTTTTGAAGAACTGCTTTGCAAATCAACGGAAATGCAGTCGGTTCAGTTTTTGACTTTTAAATGTCAGGTTTATTGTATAATTTAAATGTGTGGTTTTTTTTTAGGTATATAGTCTTCTGCGTTTGAGAGACATAGTCACGTAGTCCCTAACACAATCATGATAGAGATGGTTTCTGTCATCCCTTCAAAAGTTCCCTTGTCCCCTCTTGCAGTCATTCCCTCCCCCTTAGCAACAATTGGTACTTCTGGTGATGTAGTTTTTCATTTTCCAGAATATCATACAAAGGTGTCAGACAGCACATTAGCCTTTTGGATTGGCTTCTTTCAATTAGCTTAATGCTTACAGATTCATCTGTGCTATTTTGTGTACTAGAAGTGCAGTTTTTTAAAAATTGCTGTTTAGTGTTCAATGGTATAGACATGTAATATTTTCCTGAAAAACCCACCCATTAGTTGGTGTAAAGTTGGGTTTTTTCACGTTTTTGATGATTTTGGATGAAGTTTCTATAAACATTCATGTACAGGTCTTTGTCTGAATATTTGTTTTAATTTCTCTTGAATAAAATACCTGTAAGTGGGGTTATGGGGTTATATGGTACAAGAAACTGTCAAGCCATTCTCCAAATTGCCTTCACCAGACTCGGCACCTGTACCTCAGCGGTTACGGCCCGGCCACATACACTGGGGCTGGCGGGTTTGAACACAGCCCCGGGCCTGCCAAACAACAATGACAACTACAACAAAAAAAATACCCAGGCATTGTGGCAGGTGCCTGTAGTCCCAGTTACTTGGGAGGCTGAGGCAAGAGAATCACTTAAGCCCAAAAGTTTGAGGTTGCTGTGAGCTGTGACACTACAGCACTCTACTGAGGGCGACATAGTGAGACTCCGTCTCAAAAATAAAAAATAAAAAAATAAATTGCTTGCGCCAGTTTGCATTCTGGCATTGGCAGTGGATGAGCATAAGCATTCTGGTTGCTGCTCTCCCTCACCAGTGTTTTGTGTTGTCACCTCCTGTTTGTGCTGCTGTGGAGCCATTTGGGAAGGCATCTGGTTCAGTTTAGAGTGTAACAGTGTAGATGCGACCTTACTTTCACTTTCCTCTTTTTAAACGTATATATTTTTGCCCTCTTCTTTGAGGAAGTCTCATCTTCTCTTTCCCCTTTACAAGCCACTTTGTGTAGATTATGTGATTAATACCACACTAAATAGAAATTCTATTTCTGCATATTCTTAGAATATGTTGCACACTTCTTTGCTTCCCCTGAAATTCTTATCATTAGAGTATAAACCTCTTGTGGCTAGATTTTGTGCCACTCCGATAGAACCAGTAGGCACTCAGTTTAACACCACTATACTGATTTCGAGGGGATAAGGAACAGAGAACTATTTTGTTAAGTCATTCTTTTTATTAATCTTTTGGATTTATTTTTGGATTTGTTCTTAGACTTTTTAAGATCTAAGAGAAGCATGTTCATCAGATTTCCAGTTCAACCAAGGATGAATTGATGAAAAAATTTTAATAGTACTGCTCAAGCTGTCCAGATAAGGGCTTTTAGTTGTCCCAGCAATGTTAGAATGTTGTCTTCACTTAGCACCCAGTGCTTTTTCTAAAGGATCCTTTGAAATGTCTCCTCCTGATACAATTGGTTTGGGTTAGTTTGGCTTTCAAATTATAATTTTCAAACTCTTTTAAAATTCAATTATGAGCAAAATTAATTTTTTTTTTTTTTTTGAGATAGAGTCTCACTCTGTCAGCCTATGTAGAATGCCATGGCATCATCATAGCTCACAGCAACCTCAAACTCCTGGGCTGGATGGAACAATCCTTCTGCCTGAGCCTCCCAAGTAGTGGGGACTACTGATGTACACCACAAAGTCTGGCTAATTGTTCTATTTTTAGTAGAGACAGGTTCTCATCTTACTCAGGCTGATCTTGAACTCCTGAGCTCAAGCAATCCTCCTAGCTTGGCCTCCCAGAGTGCCAGGATTATAGGCATGAGCCACCATGCCCGGCTAGTATGGTGGCTTTTAGTGTCACAATGACAGGGACATTGCTCACACATCAGAGGTGAGGACTGGGGTTGACACCTGCCCTCTTACAACATTTAGGAAAGTCCCACGCATTAAAGAATATTTCTACCAGGAATACCCCTTGTTGCGCAATGCTAAGCTAGTTGGACCTAGGCTCAGATTCTGGTGCTGTGAACCTGAACAAAGTTGCATTTTCTCACCTGTAAAGTGTGAGCAAAAATACTTATAAGATCATTTTGAGGATTGCTGATGAAATATATTTATATGTAAATCAATGACTACATTGGTACTACATTTCTACTGGGTACATAGTAGAAACTAATAGAGTCACTGGCATCATTTTAAACCTTCCAGTGGCGTCCCAACCCACTTTGAGTAAAAATCTGTTGTCTACACATTGGGGTCTGATCTCCTGCTCCTTTTTGAACTCCTGTCCTGCTGGTCACTCCTCCCTGGAGCTCCACGCTGTCTCCTTGATGCATCTCCATCTCCCCACGTTGGCTGCCCACCTTCCTCGCGGCACCAGGCCTTCTGCACTTGATCTTGCTATTCTGCAGAACCTCTTCCCCTGCCATTCTCCCTTTCTTTCCACTTTCTGCTCTCCGTATCCAAAGGGTGCTTTTCTGGTGCACTGTAGCAAAATGGCAGCCTGGCCCTCCACATCCACCTCTTCCCTTAACTTGTTACTCCTTCCCTCACCATCACCCAATATAGTAAATATTTATTTGCTTATTGTTTACCTCTTCCAAGTAGTATGTAACTTTCATGAAAGCAAGTTCTCCATTTTGTTCTCGGATATATCCACCCAGTGGTTGGAACGCCCCCTGGTTACTTACATGTCAACAAATATTTATTTAATGGATGGATTATTGTTAAAAAAAAAAAAGAAAAAGCAATAGAAAAGAAGTTGTGATTGCCTAGTAATGTTTGGTGTACACACATGCTATTCGTGTGTGTGCGCACGCATAATAAAATTATCCTTTCTACTGGTTAGTTTTTCATCTAGATGAAGGAATCGCTGATTTATGGGAACCCCTCTCCTATTTAAACAATTTTGAGAAATATTGTAAGAGAACACACATCAGCTTGTCTAAAAATTGAATTTCTTTACCTGCCGCTCATCTAAGTCTGCATTTCTTCTATGACTTGTAACTGAAAAAAAACAGACTTTCATTTTCATATGAGACTACTGTAAAAGCGTAGTGATGTGATTATTTTTGAGTATGTGTTTTGAAATTGATTGGGAATCTCCAGAAGTTACTAATAAAATGATCCACAGTATGTTAGAATTATTGAGTTTTTTGGTTTGCTTGGAGGAGGTATAATTGCTCTTTGGGTAGACAATAGGTGTTTGCTGTTGCTGTTGACATAGGCGTGGGCTGGGGATATGCTTTGAAAGGTTATGTTATATAAGAAGCTACTAGCTTGATGAGGGAAACGGAAAGATGAAATGTAAGATGCTTATTTAAAAATATATATTGCAGTGATATTTTTCTTAATTTTGTTAGATTCAATCATTTCTTAGATTTTACTTTGTATTCTGAAAATTTGTCTTAATTTGGTGACTTATAAATACATGCAATTTGTTATACATGTGCAGTGTAACACAAGAATTGGCTTAGGAGTTTATATATAAACTTTATCTTCTAAATTAATGTTATTTTGTGACTAATCTTTAAATCAATTTAATATTGTAAAACAGCTTATTTGCCCAAGTAGGTTAAGTTTTTTTTTTTTTTTAAGTGTTGACTTAATTTGACTTAGGACTCTGGGAAATATAACTCTCTATAAAAAGTATTGCTATTGAGTGTTAAAAGACTTTATTGATAAGCTGCATATATTTTCAAAGTCTGGCACAATAAGAGAAAAATAAATTATTCACTTAAAAGGTAAATATATGAACAATACACACAAAGCCATTGTCTTGAAATGAAGTTTGGTGATGTTTTAATTCAAGGAAAAGGTTAGTTTTTCAAGTACAGCATTTCTTTAATTGCTAATGAGAGACAGTTCAGACTTTCTATGACTTTTGGTGTGGTTCAGGATCTGCAGTATTCTTTTGGAATTGAAAGACTCTATCATGAAGGAGTTGATTGCTGTGTCCAGCAGAGGAAGGTGGAGAAATTGCAGCCCACAGAGGGGCCTGCCCAGGACCCACTAGACTCAGTGACCCATAGATGGAGTCAGGGTGGGTGCATGCAGGTGGGTGGACACAGTGGGGCTGAGTGGAGGGGAAGGGAGCAGAGGCACTTTAAAGACCGAGTCCTACTCCTGGGAAGGGACTAGCAGAGCACCACTCTTCAGGCTTCCTGAAGGGTGTAGAAAAGCTTCTTGCGAGTCTCATGAGCTCTAGTGGGAACTGCAGCACTTTTACCATCTCTGCCACCACCTCTTGTTTGGAAATAAATATCTTCCCCTCATACTTTTCCTCTTCCAGGGAAGTCCTAAAGATAGATCGGGTGTTCTGTTTATACAAGTAATTCTCAGACAAGGGGAGCCTTTAAGCGTGATGGTAATGTTAGGCAGGAACTTTGAAGTTTGGCACTTGTTTTTTAGTGTAGGAACTGATTACAAGACATGTGGTTTAATGTGGGACCAATAAACTCGCTTATGTGAAGAAGTGAATTATCTTTTCTTCTATTTGGTGTATCATGGTTATAACTATGTGGTGGTTTCCTGGACATGCTTGACTTTTCAAAACTTGAATCTATAGCTTGATGGCAGATAAGAACTGTTAAGGGAATCAAAGAAGGTCTGTGTATGGGGGGTAATAACTGTGTTCTTGTGCTATGAAGTGATGGCGAGCATTCCAGCCAGCACATGATTCCTGAGTGAACATGGTGGCTAGAGAAGTGTTGCCTTCATTTTCCTCTAACTGTGATCCAGTCTCTTCACTTGACCTGCATCTCTTTTCTCCTTCAGCTCAGTTTTTTGAAAGTCATCTAATCAGTTACTCCCACCTCCTCTTTTCCCACTTTCTTCTGAACCTACTCCAGGCAGGTTTTCTTCCCCATCTCACCACCAAACAGTTCATACCAAGATTGCTGATAATCTCCATTTCCCCAAAGGGATACTTACAAGACTGTCACTTGATCTACCAGCAGACCACTTCCTCTATAAAACACCCTTCCTTTGGCTTCTGTTTCGGGTTGTGTTTGTCATAAGCTAATACCACACTTTTTTTTTTTCACCCCTCTCTGGCTATGTCTTACTAATTTTCTGTGCAAGTTTATGCTATTCTAACAGATCATTAAGTAGTTGGTGTTCCTGAAGGCTCAGGCCCTTGTTTTTATGGTTTTTTTGGTCAATCTCATCCCTCAAATTTTCATCTGAATGCCAGTCTCTTCGAGGTCTGTCTCTAGACCTGACCTCATCTTTCTTTGCTCCACAATCATGTGTCTACCTCCCGTGTTTCTCCAGCCAGACTTGTAAAGCACAAGCCAAGACTGAGTGAGCTCAGGATATCCCTTCAGAACCTGGTCTTCTTAGTCAAAGGCTCTAGAATTCTCTTCATCCTGACGTATCCTCTCTCATCACCTTCATTGAGTGTTGTCAGTTCAACAGCATTGCTATTTGACTAGTCTTCTGATGAATACCAATCTTCTTCTACTGATAGAGCAAAAGATGAAAGAATCAGAAGAATGTAGATTTAAACAAGATGGCCAGCCAGTTTCAACTGATTAGCATATTTTAAATCCAGCAGCTACGGAAGTCACCATATGCTGGACCATAATGGAAGCCTGCATTTCATGTTTATACTGAAAACATGCAGATTTTCTTTCTAAGTTAATCCTCAGGAATTAAGCCAAAATTTAATAATACAAAGATAATTAGCTAATCACAATGTAGAAAGTAATCACCATATCCCTCTATGTGTCACGTAAGAACTTGAGATAGAAATTAAGAAGTACATGGAGTCAAATAGTAATGAAAATGTGATTTATAAAAACTTCAGAGATGCAACTAACTCAGTGCTCAGTAAGTGTGTAAATAAGAAAAGAATATAGTCTGAAAATCAATATCTAATTTTCTATGTCAAGAATTCAGAAAAAGAACAAGAAATCAAATTCAAAGAGTATCTAGAAAAAGAAACTATTAAATAACCAAAATAAAGAAATAAAATCAACAATGAAGTTGATTTTAGAAAAGATTAATAAACTGATAAACTCCTTACAAGATGGTTCACCCAAAGAACTAAAGTATATTAACAAAATGAGAAATGAGGAAGGTCATGTTTTTGTTAAAGAACATATAGAAGTGAAAAGCATAGGATATGATTAACAACTTTGGTCCAGCAAACATAATACTGTGAAGATACAGACAAATATCTCCTTCCCTCAACAATCACAACAAAAATGCAACAAGACTTGCCAAAGAAGAAACAGAAAATTTGAATGGATTCAAAACTATTAAATACATTGAGTTCATTATTTAAAATTTCTACATGTACACACACATGCAAAGAGCTTAAATGGCACGTTGTTTTAAAAATACCACCAATTTTATACCAACTCTTAAGAAAATGATAAAGAAGGACATGCTTCCCAACTTGTCGATAGCAAACATGTCAAGAGACTTTGAGAAAAAAAAAAAAAGACTGATTACTTTCTCTATGACTATAAGGATAACCCCCCCTAAGAAACATTAGCAAATAGAACCCAGTGACATTATGTATAAAGGTATTAGCCCAGTGGGATTTATTTTAATGCAAGGTTCAGTAAATACTTTCAAATCGTATAATCTCTAGCATTAACAGAAAAGAAGGAAATCACAAGATGACCTTGAAGGCTGCAAAAGAAGCACTTTGGATACCGTGAACTCTATTTTTTGGAGAAACTCTTATCAAACTGAAGATAGAAGGGAGTTTCCTTAACCTGAGGAGTATGTATTTTTAAAGAGCCTATAGAATACATCATACTCAAATAATTAAATTATGAAAGCTCTTCTAAGAATATTTATAATAACCCTTATCAATACTTCTAATAAACAATATAATCACATCATAAAGATTAAGAAAAATAAAATTATCATTAGTCACAGGTGGTGAGATTGTATAAATTCAAGTCTGAACATGGTTACCAAAAGTATATTATGAGTAATGGAGGTTAGCAAGGTTAATATGAAAAAGTAAATTGTGTTTTCATATGCTAGTAATAAAAATTAAAATACTATTGACTATAGGACCAAAAATGTTTATACTGAAAACTTCTAAAGAGAATGGAAGGAAATTTTAATGTTAAAGATTATTTTTTCTCTTTCATATTTCCCCCAGTCTTCTTTTCATATCACCTTGTCTATTTGTGTATCCTTGCACCAATAAATCAGTGTCACTTTGAGTGGAGTTCTTTGATAATCTTGATACGGTTTGTCTATTGTGGACTTTTACATTTCAGAAAACTATTTTAAATCAGCTTGTAAGAAAGATAAGAGCAGGAATTAATATAATTATTTTTTTTTTGCAGTTTTTGGCTGGGGCGGGGTTTGAACCTGCCACCTCTGGCATGTGGGGCCAGCGCCCTACTTCTTTGAGCCACAGGCGCTGCCCCAATAAAATTTTTTAAAAAGATGACAAAAATTGCGAAGATTTAGCAAGCAAGAAATGATTTTCTGTTTCACAAGCCTCTTAAAAGGAAAAACTTTACTTTTGTCAGTTCTATGCTAGAGTAAATAATAACAAAAAATAACAACACAGACATATCTATGCTGATAAATAGGGCAGAGATTAAAAGAGCAATACTATGAAAACGTTATGTTGCTGTGTTTGAAAGCCTAGCTAAAAATCGATGCTTTCCTAGAAAATAACTTAACAAAACCAATGTGAGATATACAAAACTAGAATAAACGTAAAACTACTAAAAAAAAATTTCAATAAGTTATTTTCCAAAAGCACTTCATGCAAAGACAATTTTATAGGTGAGTTTACAGTAACAATTTAATTCTACTCCTAAAATGTTTCTTTGCTTAAGATAGCATAATCTTGACTCTCAATTCAAAAATACATAAGAAAAATTACAGGTCGTTATTATATATAAACATATGAAAAAATTCTAAATGTTTTCAATCTGAATTTAACAATGATATTTTAGAAGGATTGTAATACAAGTGGAAATTGGCTTTGTCTGAGAATGAAAATAACAGTGTACCATTAGAATATCAATGAATTCGCTATGTTGTCAGATGAAAGAAAAAAAAGTTTCTTAAACAGAAGAAAAAGGTCATTCAACAAAATTCAGCACTTGATTACCTTAAGAACTGTTAGTAAACTAAGAAAATAAAGATATTCTTCTAACATCAAATGTCCCAAAAACTATAAGAATGCTTGCTGTGATAACTACCATTGCATTTTGAATTAGAAGACTTAGATCATACAGTAAGGAGAAAAGAAATTAAGTGGCTTGGAAAAGATGGAACAAAACTGTAATCACTTGAAAGTAACTTGGTTGTTTGTATTGAAAATCGGACATAATTATAATTTACAAATACATCATTAGAGTTAAAAGTGAGTTCAACAAATGGATGAAATTACAATCTAAAAAAGTCAATTGTTTCCTATATATTAGAACTCATAATAGGAGTATAATAAAAATCTCAACTATAAGACCATGAGGTACTTTAGGATTAAATTTGGCAAAATAGGGGCAAGAAGTCTGCTACAGACATTTTAAAATTATACCCGATGATCACTAGAGACTTCTTAAAGTTACATAGATACCCTACGAATCAATGACCATGTTCTTTAGTATTTACCCAAATGATTTGAATACTTACGTCCACATGAAAACATGCATGTGGATGTGTAAAGCAGCTTTATTCAAAGTCGTCAATAATTGGAAGCAACCAAGACGTTCTTCAGTAGTTGAATGTATAAATTATGGTACGTCCAGACAATGGAACGATATTATCCAGTGACTTAAATGTGTTATCAAACTACAGAATGGCCTGGCAGAACCTTCAGCGCCTATTGCTAAGTGAAAGAAGTTAATCTGAACAAGCTATGTAGTGTGTGATTCCAACCCTAAGGCATTCTAGAAATGGCGAGACTATAGACTGTTTAAAAAAGGTCAGCGGCTGCGAGGGGTTCAGTGGAATGAGAGAAGGGGATAAACAGAGGGTCGATGGGATTTTTAAGGACTTTAGTGAAGTACTGTAATGGTAGAAACGTGACTTTATGCCTGGGTTAAAACGCAAAAGAACTGTACAACACAGAGGTGAACCCTGATGTGCACTGTGAACCCCAGTTAATACTTGTCAATGTTGGTTCAACTGTTGTAACAAATGTAGCACAGTGATACAAGACAGATAACAGGAGGAACTGTGTGTTGTAATCATACAGGTCTTTGCAGTCCAAAGTGCTTTGAAGTTTGATTGTCCCTGTGGCCAAAAAATGAAATCATATCCCCACGCCCAGCCACACAGAACTCAGGTAGAGTAAATGCTTGGTGGTGAGCAGCAAAACTTTAGAGCTTTTGTAAGAAAACATATGAGAATGTGTTTGTGACCTGTAGGATTTAAAAACCTTTTCATCATACAACCTACACTCAACACACACACACACACAACTGATCCATTCCACTCTTCGCATTTTCTTTTTTCAGTGTGGATCGTGGCACCATGTAAAGTTAAGGGGAAAAGGCTACTGGCTGGGTCTCCTTTCACAACGTCAGATTGGTAAATATAAAGTCTTGCAATAACAACTGCAGGCAAGGATGTTGCACAACGAGAAGTTGTTGGCTGATGCTGCTCGTATAAATTAACATACCTGCTTTGGAAAACAGTTTGGCAATACCTAGCTAGTCAAGTTTAGGCCACACATAACCTGCAAACCTACAATTCTGAGATACGATGTTTCTCAGTGGGATCTGATGGGTAACTTGGGTAGGACATGTCTCTCTGGTGGGATAGCCTCCATATCCTTAATTTGCACACTGAATTAGTCCCCCATCAGGGTCACTATAATATCCAAATATTCTTCACACATTCTCAATAACTTCTGAAAGCTCATGCTCGATTGAGAAACTACAGGAGTTGACATGAGTATCAGGAAACACGCCTGAGAGTCTTTTTTAAAAATCTTTGCACTGTAAAATAGGGTTAGCATCTAAAACATTTATCTGGAGGAGCATTAATAAATTGTAGACCCTCCCACAGTGGAATACTAGACAACTCTTAAAAATGGCTTTAATAAAGCTACGTTTTTCATTATGGATAAAATTCTTGAAGGTCATATTGATTGAAAAAAGCAGGCAGTACTATACCACCTATGTAATGTTTACAAATTTTATAATCATGAAAAATCGTACCATATCTATATATCCCTGAATAATTTCCAATAAAATACATGGATGCAATACACACAATTTTAGGATAATAGTTACTTCCAGCAAGGCATGATGGGAAAGTCCTAGAAATGTGCATAGTTCATATAATTGTATTTGTTTTGAATTGCGAGGTATGTCATCAGTGCCTATATATATTTTACATATTTATGTAGCTAACTTTTTTTTAAAGAAAAAGAAGAAAGCTAAGGTATAAACCAACAGTAACAGAAGTACATGTGGGAATACCTAACTAAGGCTGAGGATCTTTAAATAGAGCTAACAGCACCAAAAGTCTGGAGATGATTATGGACAGGTATGTGAAAAGTATGGATTTATGTAAAACTAAAGGCCTTTAAAACTATGTAAAGCAAAATAAATAAAAAGTGATTAAATCCTCTCAGGGCAGGTACTGTAGCATTGAAGACCACTTATGCAGTATGTATTTAATGGTTGCAAGGCCATAATGGATATGATCTTGCTGGATCTTAACAAGGACTATGGCTGTAAGACAAGGGGAATAAAGTGGGAAAGAAAGTCTGTGAACTTGATGTGATTATGAGTTCCTCTCAGCTTTCTAAATTGATTTGAACTTTCTAGAGATGCTGAAGAAATATAAATTTATGATCTCAGAGATTCAGCGTTCATACTCCTTAACTGCCTATAGATCAGCGGTTCTCAACCTGTGGGTCTCGACCCATGGGAATTGTATTAAAGGCCCGTGGCATTAGGAAGGTTGAGAACCACTGCTGTAGAGTTGCTGGAAATTGCCAGCAACATGTGCCAATCAAGGCATAGATGCTCTTCAAGTTTCCCTGGGGTTATGTCCTGATAAACCCATCAAACACTAAAAATACCCTGAGTCAAAAAGTACACTGAACACGTTTAACCTACCAAACCTCACAGCTTACCTTGGCCGACCTGAGTGTGCTCAGACCACTCACGTTAGCCTGCAGTTGGGCAAAACCGTCTGGCGATGCCGTTACCCTACAGAGTGTTTATGGTTTACCCTCAACAATCAATAAACTGTGTAGCTTACTTGGAGCTGGGCTCACTGCAGCTGCCCAACATGAGAGGGAGCATCATACCACTTACTGCTAGCTGGAGAAAAGATCAAAAGTTAAAACTGGAAGTGTGGTGTCTTCAGAATTTCTATCACTTTTGCACCATAGTAAAGTTGAAAAATTCCAAGTAAGTTGAGGCCCGTTGATATACTGCTTTCTCTTCCCTTTGCCACTGTCCATGGGACAAAGATAAATTCCCCCAATTTTATGATTAGTTAGGCCTCCCACCTCTGCCAGAATTCTAGATGAAGACAGTTTGATAGAAGAAATACGGTAGAAAGCGATGGGGAGGAAAAAGGCTAAATGGTGTCTCTGTTCTATGGTAACACAGATTGTCTTACGGGGTGCCCAGTACCACGCGGGCCCAGCACCATCTTCCCTCAGAACAGTGAGTTATTCCTTCTGAGCTACTGGCTTTCTGGTTCCTCTCGAATGTTCTATATGGGAAGATGCTGCTGTGGTTAGGCCACGGTTCATAATATACTATGGATTTGACTGTTTTTTTATCTCATTTTTACGTCACCCTTCATAAGTTTATCATTATTTAAGTCTTTCTGCCTGTCTTTGGTTGCTTGTATTCTGTAAACTTTGATTTTGTAATGAGATTTCTCTTTTCCTTTTCTTGAAAAAAAAAAAAAGGTTTATTTTCTATCGGTTACTCGTGGTAAGGAATGAATCAGAATAATTTATAAAATTTTTCAATGTCTTCTAAAGCTGTCCACTTTGGCCTTGTATGCTACATCTTTGAATGTTTGATTCATATATTTTTGCATCTGGTGTCCCTAAGACAATCCCCAGGGTTGATTTTTTTTCTAAGAGAATTCAGAAGACTAAGCATTTCATCACATATCTCTGATTGACTCCAGGGATCGGATGTAAAATAAAATTAACAGAAGGAAAAATGTGTGAAGGAAGCCTAGAGGAACCCAGGCAGAAGCTTCCACGAGTCCCCTCCCCACAGAGTCACGTAGGATGAGTATGTTCTGTGATAACACAGATCGTTCCTCCAGTAGCAATGTTGAATTTTGACATGTGTGAAATATTCTTTACCAGGGAAGCTCATTATTGGGAGCTGATTACATAGGCACTTCTGCCTAAAATGTACTGAAATTTTAGACTCTTAGAAGGAAAATAGGTAGTCAACATAAACCAAATTATTTGTATATGCAATTTAAGCACATCAAAGCAGTCTTCTCACTTAAGATGGTAGGAATCCTCTCCAAATCCAAGTACCCAGATACCATCTAAGAACCAACCTTAGAGACAGGCCCTTTAAAGGAGAGCAATCTTAGATTTGTTAATTGTGCTTTTCTGCACAATTTATTATTAAATGGAATGTGAATTTGGTCAGGGCTCATTTAGAAGTCATTTGTATAGTTCGTTGAACTCAGTCTGGCCGTTTCAAGATAAGATGGAAATTGTAAATATCTCATTAGAGATCGGAATTAAAGTAGAAATACAAGAATCTGAATGTTTCAGAAAACCTAGCACCTTCTTCCTTTTCTGCAATTCTGTCCAAGCACAGGATACAAATTAGGAATGTTTGAGAAAGAAATAAGCAGTTCTAGGGCCTTTTCAAGTGGATGAGATTTTTAAGGAGACCAGTAATGGGGCAGAGTATGGCATTAACCAGGGATGCAGGAATTACTTCTCTGTAAATGTGCATGTTTCCTTCTAAGAATATACATAGTGGGATTGAAAAAGCCATACGGATTATTTGGTTGATCTTAATTTTGAAGGGTTTCCATCTCCATGGTAGAATTTCAAATAGTATGTTTAGTGTAGGTAACGATTGGATTACAAATTTATAAACAAGTTAAAAGCTGGCTTGGGAAGCTGTGCTTTAGAGGAAGAAAATCCAATTTATTTTAAAAGAAGAAAAATAGTTCATGTGGAGCTGATTTGGGGAGATCATTCTATAAAGGATAGTCTCCTATAGAAGCAGGGAGAGATTTGTTCTTACTACAAGAATAATTAATTCTACTCAAGTATATAGATTCTTTTTTTTTTGAAACGGAGCCTCAAGCTATCTCCCTGGGTGGAGTGCCATGGCATCACAGCTCATAGCAACCTCCAACTCCTGGGCTCAAGCGAGTCTCCTGCCTCCGCCTCCCAAGTAGCTGGGGACCACAGGTGCCCGCCACAACGCCCAGCCATTTTTTGGTTGCAGCTATCGTTGTTTGGCGGGCCTGGGCTGGGGATTCGAACCCGCCACCTTAGGTGTACGTGGCTGGCGCCTTAGCCGATTGAGCCACAGGCGCCGAGCCAAGTATATAGATTCTTATCTCAGTTCTGTTAGAAAGCAGAAAAATTGGTAGGATTACATTGGCCTTTATCCTTATCATAAGGTTGGCAGGCAACATGAGATTTTCAGTTTTACTGAACTTAGTTTAGTTTTTCCTTTTTTTCCTATTTTATATGATGTGATATGAAATTTTCTTTCCATTAGTAAGAAACAAAAATATCTTGGTGGATAACTAGGAAGATACTGCAGTAGTGATTCTGCAGTACCAGATTCTGACTTGTAACTGCTTGCTGCTCGATCATTGGAATTAATACTTAGATTGTGACAGCAGACCCTTTTCATCACATTTACACTAATAAAGGACCTTGAGAAAGACAATTTGATTCTGTGTTACTGAACAGCTGTAATATGCCCTGTACAATTGTAGTGGTGTCATTCTGAGAACCTTTATCCATCCTTGCGGTTCTTATTCAGATAGCGTTATGATCCCAATTCAATCAAATTTGGGGGCTGGTATTTAAAAGGTTTTCTGTTCTTTTTTTCATTTGGCCAACTGCTAGCAGTCAGCTAGGGAGGATGTCTGGTTTAAAACCATAATAAATGAAGCTTCCATTAGGCTTCTTGGCTTGGGCTATTTCCTGTAAAGACCTTGCCTTAGCATCAGGGTTTTGGAGTAGAATGCTTATTTTTGTTCAGTAAATGAATATCGAAGTTTACCAGATAGGGCAGCATAGGTTTCTTGTTTTTTGAAGAGATCTTCTAAGTGGGGATGCTTTGAGGAGCATGGGTTACATTTTAATTTGTAGCCCTCTGGTTATTTATGATAACAACCTGTGAACTTGTGTCATGGAATAAAATAGAACAAATAGATTTGTTTAAATATGCTTTGGTATGAGGAAAACGGAATATATATATTTTAATATTCAGATAGTTGTCCATTTGCCTTTTACTTCAGACCTGACTTTCTTTGATTTATTATTTACGTTTTCTTTTATTCTGGAAAATACATTGTCCATTGGCAGAGTGATATTTTAAAGCATAAGAGAGACCAGAGTCAACAGTGTATTTTTAAATGCTTTATGCACATTGAGAGCACCTTATTCTTGTGTTTATGTTTTTAATCCTGTACACACAGTTTTGTATTACTTATGTCTTTGGAAATTAGGTTAGTAAGTTTTTGTAAAATTTACTAAAAGTTTTGGTTCTGGGTAAGATGGGATAAAAATTCTGCAACTTTTTTCTTCCACTGAACACAGATGTGAAAACCTAAGTCATTGTTCTGGCGCCTGCAGTTTCCTCTTGCCATCTTCTTTTACTGCCATGCTCCACTGAAGGGATACCAGGGAGCTGGGCGTGATAAAACCGGGCCGTTTCCCCAGCGTGAATTCAATGTAGCCCCAAATTCCGAAGCAAGCAGTGAGTCTCAGAGATAGAAGAGGCACATTCTAGTCTGGCACAAAAAGAAAAGGGAAGTTTTAAAACTAAGAGAAAGCAGGGAAATCCCCAACCTTTATGTCTCTTTTTTTTTTTTTTTGGCAGTTTTTTGGCTGGGCCTGAGTTTGAACCCACCACCTCCACATATGGGGGCATCTGGGGCTGGTGCCCTACCCTTTTGAGCCACAGGTGGCGCCCTCTGTCTCCTTTTTCCCTGGACTCCTTGTGCCTCAGCTCCCTACAGCCTTGTCACTGGCCATTGCTATGGCAGTGGTAGCAAAGGCAACCAGCAATGGGAGACTGGAGCAGCCAAAACAATAGGTTAGACTAGGAGACGTCCTTCCTATCTGGTGTAGCCTCAGCTCTGAGTGGCAGAGCTAAACCAGTGAATTTTTATTTAAATTTTGTTTGTTTTCTAAATCTCTCCTTATCTTCCCACTATCTTGGTATGATCATAGATGTAACTTGTTTCTAATTAGAGGACAGAAAAGGGGAGTTGCAGGAAACCAGAAAGTATCAGAGGAGACAGCAGAGAAGGCCGGGCTGGGGAAGTGATCATATTCATTGTTTGTGAAGCCGTGGGCTCACCTAGAGCTTACATGTGCATGGATCTGATCCTCACTGGCATACCCATGACTTTGAGAGTGAGTTAATGGATAATACCATTATCTCCACTGGAGTCCCAGATCAATCTCTCTACATTGTACACACACAGGGAAGATCTGAATGGGCCTGGGTAGCCTATGAAAACTAAACGGAACCGTAGCCTGTAGAAGACAGGTTGAAATTTATGGCTAGAAGCTAACTAGATCAAGTGTTTGCCAAAACAATGATATCAACACTCTTCACATTTAAATTAGGCAGAAGGTCACATGCAAAATGTTCCCAGGATGATTCATACTGGTGTACAAAGAAATACAAAAACCTAAACTCACATGGGAAAAGGCGGTCAACAATGACCATGAAAATAGGACTTTCAAGTAGCCAAAAGGTTATAGTGAATAGTCATGAATGTTGAAATTAAGGTAAAATATCAGCAGAAAAAATAGATGTAAAGCTGAACCAAATGGAAATTTTAGAAGTGAAAAATACAGTAGTCTTGCTCCCCACCTGTCCACCCCCCACAAAAAACACAGACCACCTGTACAGATTCAGTAGGAGAAGGGGCATAACAGAGGAAAGAGCCAATAAACATGAAAAATAAATCACTAGAGATTATTCAGTATGAATAAAGTAGAAAAAGTTTGAAAAATAATCAACAGAGACCCGGGGATGGTGGGACAGCAGTGGGCATAATATTTATATCACTGGAGGTCTAGAAGGAAGTAAATGGGCCTGATAAAGTATTTAAAGAAATAATCTCTGAAAACATTCCAAGTTTGGAAAAAGACATATATTTATTTTTCAGGAAGCTTAGCTAACCCCACATAGGACAGATCCAATGAAGCACACACCCAGGCATGTCGTGAATTGCTGATAATGACAGACTAAGGGAAAAAAAAAAGGTCACTGGGACCTCAAACACCTGCGCTCAGGGGCACCTCCAGTCTCTGTCTCCTGAGTAGCTGGGACTATAGGCATGCACCTTTGTGTCGGGCTAATTTTTATATTTTTTTGTAGAGAGGTCTTGCTAGCTCTTGCTCAGGCTGATCTCAAACTCCTGGGCCTCAAGCAATTCTCTCACTGCAGCCTGGCAGAGTGCTAGGATTATAGGCATGAATGCCCTTTGTTAAAGCTCTTGACCTCTTTTCCCTCAGCCAAATGTATCAAAGTAAAAACAGGCTACATCTCGGTGGCTGCCCATATTCTTTTTCATATTGAAGAGATTTATTAAGAAGTGTTTGACACATAGAATAAGGGTTATTTCTCCAAATTTGATTTTGATTTGACCACTGATGTGTTAAACCTATTATATCTCAAATCACCACTTTCCTCCACTGCAGTCACCATACTCTGTAATTATGTATTTACTGTATTTGTGAAGCATTCCTCTTCCTCTCACCCAACCATTACTGAGACTTTCTCCCACTCACATTCTCGGGCTGAATCTCTGAAGCTTGATTTTAAGGTTCATTATAGAAGTTTTGTCAGTTCTTCTGGATAAGGACAGACTCTCATTAAAAAAAAAAAAAGGCTTTTCTTTCGAATCATCTTTATGTGAATATAAATTTCAAGGATTCTAGATGGAATCCTAGATTTTCAAAGATACTACATGGAATCCTAGTTGATATGAGCAGATATTTTTGCCCTTTAAAATGTACACATAACTCTAGAAAGGAAGATGTGTTTAAAGCAGGGATCTGGCTTGGTGCCTGTGGCTCAAGTGGCTAAGGTGCCAGCCACATACACCTAATGTTGCGGGTACCAATCCAGCCCAGGCCCGCCAAACAACAATGATGGCTGGGACCAAAAAAAATAGCCAGGCCTTGTGGCGGGTGCCTGTGGTCCCAGCTACTTGACAGTTAGAGGCAGGAGACTCACTTGAGCCCAGGAGTTGGAGGTTGCTGTGAGCTGTGATGCCATGGCACTCTACCCAGGGGGACAACTTGAAGCTCTGTCTCAAAAAAAAAAAAAAAAAGCCGGGATCTGCAAACTCCAGTCTGCTACCTGTGTTTATAAATAAAGTTTTATTAACACACAGCCACATGCTTTCATTTAGATGTTGTTTTTTTCCTTTGATGTCACAACAGCACAGTTAAATCCTTGTGACAGACATCACGTGGCCCACAAAGTCTAAAATACTTCATCGCTGGCCCTGTGTGAGACTATTTGCTGACCATGATTTAGAGAAGAAGAACATTCCTACCCCTGACCATGGGCCACTGTTATTGCTCTGTCTTTAATTTAGCTCGGCCTTCCCTGGAGAGGAAGTAAGAGTAGCCTTTTTATGAAGGACTATTTTCAGGCCAACCTTATTCATTGCTTTAATGTTTCTGTAACTGCTCAGATAAAATTCTTAAAAATTACATTCCTTGAAAAATGCTTTTCCTGATCTTTGTAGACGTTACCAACCAAAGGTTTTAATCTTGCTGAGAGTTTTGTCACGGTGCCCATTTCGCCAGGGGCCCTCCCACCACACGAAGGCTTATGTTCTCTTTCTTGACATTCTGTTTTGTAGGAGTCACCGTGGTGGTTTTCCATAGACAGACTCTCTGTTGGCGAGGGGCTTCTCGGGTCTTCATGCTGCCATGGATCTCGATAAACCTTCTGTGTGGGGTTCATTCAAACAGCGGACCAGGCCGCTGTTAATCAACTTGAGCAAGAAGAAGGTGAAAAAGAACCCAAATAAACCCCCGAACTTGAGGGAAGGGAATCATCTAGACCGCCGCCTCAGCCTCTCGGTGCCTGACCTCCTGGAGGCCGAGGCCCTGGCCCCCGAGGGTCGGCCTTACTCCGGACCCCAGTCCTCCTACACCTCGGTGCCCAGCAGCCTGTCCACAGCAGGCATCATTCCCAAGAGTAGCAGTAGCTCTTTGAAACAGTCTGAAGAAGAATTGGATTGGAGCCAGGAAGAAGCCAGCCACCTCCACGTGGTGGAAACGGACTCAGAAGAGATCTTCGTCTCTCCGGCTGAGGAGAGGCAGGTGGCCGGGCACTGCGGCATCTTCGATCTTCACAAAACTCCCCTGGGAGGGGATGCCTTGGAAGAGCCAGAGGTGAGACCAGGCTGGACCTGGGCCTTGTCCAGGTTCTTTTTTCTTTTAAAGAGCATTCGGTGCCCTTGGAAAATTTGGTTAGGAGTTATTTTTGTGGTTAGCTGGGATGGGGGAAAAATGTCATTTACAAGAATTTAAATTAATGCAATATTGATTGTCTCCCAGTGTTCCCATTAGTTTTAGGGTTGACCTCTATGTATTTTAAATCCATTACAAACAGCCTTTCTGGGATACTTTAGGACATTAAAAGCCCTGTTGGATGAGTTGTCTTTTTTCCATCTCCTGGAAAAGAAATTAAGAGCGTAATTTTTCTTGGAACTTTTGTTTAAGTGTGTGTTTTTCTCTCTCTCACTATTCCCTTGCCCAGTTCTCACTATTCCCTTGCCCAGTTATACGTGTGGACAAACCATGCATATTATTATTATTCCTAAGAAAGGTATGAAAGTATGTTTCTCTGTGATGAGCAACTTCGTATGTATTATCTTAAAATTTTAGCCAAGTTTTAGTATTCTGATAAGATGTCAGCCAGATACAATGATAGGATACATCATATATATATATATATATATATATATATATATATTTAGAGACAGAGTCTCACTTTGTTGCCCTCAGTAGAGTGCTGGGGCATCACAGCTTACAGCAACATCCAGCTCTTGGGCCTAGGTGATTATCCTGCCCCAGCCTCCTGAGTAGCTGGGACCACAGGAGCCTGCCACAACACCTGGCTATATGCTGTTGTTGTTGTTGCAGTTTGGCCAGGGCTGGGTGGGTTCGAACCCACCACCCTTGGTATATGGGTCCAGCACCCTACTCACTGAGCCACAGGTGCCACCAGCATCTTATATTTTTAAGATGAATTTAATTTAAATTCAATCACTTAATTACCAAGTATGATTTGAATGATACATTTAATTAGTTGTTATTTTTTATTTTTTTGAGACAGTCTCACTCTGTCACCCTGGGCTGTAGCCTCTTTGTAGCTCACAGCAACTTCAAACTCTTTGGTTTAAGAGATCCTCCTGCCTTAGCTGCCGAGTAGCTGGGACTACAGGCACCCGCCACAACACCGAGCTAATTTTTCTCTTTTGAGTAGAGAGGGAGTCTCATTCCTGCTCAGGCTGGTCTCCAACTCCTGAGCTCAATGGATCCTCTTTCCTTGACTTCTGAGGATGTTATGATTAGAGGCATGAGCCACCACGCCTGGACTCTACTGAGTTGTTTTTAAAAATGTCCTTTTTACTGACACTGAAGTAGATTTCCATGTTGAAATAAGGACTTTTTTTATTTTTTATATTTCATGTTAGTGTTACGATTGCATAAAAAATTGGTATTTAACTGGGATTTTTAGTTTTGTTTTTAGAACCAAAGCTTCTTGATTATACCATATATTTGGGTTTCCCTGGGGAATGGGACCCAGGATATTAGGAGGATTTCATAGTCATTTCTTTAGGAAGCCTTTACCATGTTAAGACCCCACTACCCATTAAATGTCTTTAACTATTTTTTTCCATCAGCATTAATGTTTATAAAATATTTTTGTAAAAATTTTATGTTTTTTTTACAGTTATTTACAAATTTGAAATACATGTTTCCACTAAGCAAAGTGCAAATTAAGTTGATTATTAAACTAGGTCAATGAGAGGGAGGTGACATCTTTAATGATGTTGTGAAACGAATATTCATCTTCTTTTTACCTATTATCTGACCAGAAAAAAGTGAGTGGGCTTCTGGGCTTTGATGTGCTAACATTTTCAGATCAGAAGGACTTTTTTTTTAAAGCTACTGCCATTAAACCATTTTAGCACTTTATTCATCTTTGTTGAATGAAGACAAATATTTAAATTCTGCTGTAGGTCAGGCACTTTCGAGATGGGTATTGGAAATAGAGGTGGGTGAGAAGGTGACTCTTCCCTCCAGCTGTGATCTACCTGGAGATAGTCCTGTCCCTCGTAGAACACAGCACAAGAGGCAGCTGCATCTCAGAGCTGTCCCCACAAAACATCTCGGTCTGGCCTCCTTGAATCTCAGTGGGAGGCAGGGAATGAGGGCATATGTGAGGCAGTATTTAAGTTGGCACGGAGGATGGAACTCTGGCAAACAGGTGTGAAGTATGGGTGGATACAGTTGAATGTGGGGAGTGTCCCACTCTCCCTGGAAGGGTGGCTTAGGGTGCTTTCTGGTGTGATGTCCTTTTCGGAAGGTGCGCTGTGCTGAGGAGCTGGTCAGTGATGGTAAATGGAGCCTGGTGACTATTTTCTCTTCTGTAGGCTAAATGCAGAAAACCCGGAATAAGCAGGTTCCTTCAAGAACAATTTATTCTGAGTCATTTGATTTTTTCTTTTAACTCAGCTGTTTTTTTCTTAAACAAGAACCCTGTGTTATCGTTTTTCCACCCTAGGAAGTGCCCAACAGACACCACGGTTGATTCTTCCCTTCCATAGTTGAGGTTCCTGCTACTCAAGTACCATTGGTGCTGTGGGGTGGCACATTTGTAGAGGAGGGGGGGACAGGACTGTAGCTGGTCAGACCTCTAGGAGCCCTTGCAGTGTGGTTGTGCCTTCCCTGCTTCCTCCTGGCCTGGTCCTCCTCCAGTCCTGCTGTTTGGGTTGGACCCATCCCACTCCCTGAGGATCCAGAGTCTGCCACATGGTACAAAAGAACCATGGGAAAGCCATGTCCAGCACCATGCCTGGCACACACACAGCATGTACTCATCTGATACTTGTGTGGTACACGATCCGTGATGGCTTCGTGGGCATCAGGTTAACAGAGGTTTTGCAATTTTTTTTTTTTTTTTAAGCCGGGGCTGGGTTTGAACCCGCCACCTCTGGCATATGGGGCCAGCGCCTTACTCCTTTGAGCCACACGTGCTGCCCGAGGTTAACAGAGTTTTTGTTAGTGGTTTTACTATGTGTTTTCATGTTTGTGATTTAATTAAAATAAAAAAATTGTGGGTTTTTAAAAAAGTATTCTAAATGAAATTTCCTTTCACCTGTAACTGAAATTATAGAGAAGTTTAGGCAGGTGTAGAGTTTTCAGCCCAAGCCTGATATTAATTTTGATTGCTGACTTTAATGAAGAGGGAAGTCTGGCAGAACGTGTGTCATCCGGCGGTTCCGGGAGTTCCTTCATCTGTATCTTGGATGAGGCTCATCTGATTCCTCTCTAATTGGGTAAAAGCCAGTGGCTTCCTATAACTTCCACGGGATGGGGAAGAAAGGCTTGGCAGGTGAAAAGTCCCACGTACAACCAGGACAACAGGATGTTGGCCAAATAGCCTCAGTATGACTTACTTCATTAGTAGCTTTTAGAATTGGGGCTAATAAGGCAAGAAAGTTCTTTTTCATTTTCTTTTCTTTCTTTTTTTTTTTTTTTTTTGAGACAGAGTCTCACTATGCCCTGGGTAGAGTACCGTGATGTCACAGCTCACAGCAACCTCAAACTCTTGGGCTTAAGCGATTCTCTTGCCTCTGCTTTCTAAGTAGCTGGGACCACAGGCGCCCGCCACAACACCTGGCTATTTTTTGATGTAGTTGTCATTGTTTAGCTGGCCCGGGCTGGATTCGAACCCACCACTCTTGGTGTATGTGGCTGGCACCACCACTGTGCTACAAGCGCCCAGCCGGAAAGAAAGCTCTTAGCCCAGGACCGAGCTGTCACAAATACCTAACAGGCATTTACTGTCGTAATTATTGTTTAGGTTTATTAGTGTTGTTATAATTATTTTTAACATTGCTTCTTTCCAGAATGAAACAGAGGCTTGAGGAATTTTAATGACTTGCCTAATGTCATCCAGCTAGCAAGTGTCAGAGCCAGGATCTAACTCCAGGACTACCTGAGTCCTACGTCTGTGCCCAGAACTGTGTATGCCACATGTGTTTGGAAATGCACTTCCCTAAATGGAAAAGCTCAGCTAGAGCTCCAAAATGGTTGATCACAAAAGGAAGAAATTTATTTTTCTGTGCCCACTGTGTCCTTTTAAGCGCAGGAATAATTACAGGGGTTCCATGGGCTCATTATCACAGGCAATGACTAATAATGATTAAGGGAAGGACGGTTCTCCCCTGCCAGCCTCCGTGGAATTCCACAATGGGGTTTGTCCTTCCCTGACATTCTGGCTGGCAGTTGGTGTTGCAAATAACTAGCTTTGGTGCTAGTGTATGTGAGTGAGTTGAGTGGTTTAGAGATGTTCCCCATTGAGACAGTTCCAGAAACTTCCTGGCAACTGCAGTGCTTCAGTTTTCACGACCACAGAGGAGCAAAGTGACAAACCACAGGGGGAGAGGAAGCAGCCTCCTGTGAGATCAAACAGGCCCCTGTCTCTACACATCAGTGACGCGCTCTTTACTATTTCTGTTTGATCTCAAAAATCATACCTCCACGTCATGGGTGCAGCCGGCGGGGTGTTAGCTACACCCCAGGCTTGGTCCTGGGCTCGGCCAGCCAGCCTCCCTTTTCTTCTTCCTTTCCTCCTTCCCCCCCCATTGGGCATGTCCTGTGCTCGGGATGCTGATCTAGACCCAGAGGCAGTTGGGGGAGAGACAGATGAAGCCACCTCCTGCCGGGGCTCCTCTTCTACAGGGTACAGGCTGCAGAGACCTTCAGGGGGTGATGTCTCATGGATAGGAAAAGCAGACAGTGCTGGCGTGGAGGTGTCTCTGCTTTGAACAGAGGGGTCAGGAGAAACCTCCTCTGAGAAGAGAATCTTTACTTAAAGATGTTTAGGAGGGGAGGGGAGGACGCAAGTTAGGTGTGTATCTGGAGAGAGAGCACTTGAGGAGGGAGAACAGCAGGCTCGTGCCCGGGAGGGGAGAGGGTGCCTGGTACCTTCTGTTGCCTTCTTTTTTTTTTTTTCTTTTCTTCTGAGTCAGACTCTCACTCTGTCACCCGAATAGAGTGCTAAGGTATCATAGCTCACAGCAACCTCAAACTCTTGAGCTCAAGTAATCCTCTTGCTTTGGCCTCCTAGGAGCTGGGATTATAGGCACCTGCCACAATATTCAGCTAGTTTTCCTGTATTTAGTAGAGGCGAGGTCTTGTTCTTTTTTCTTTTTCTTTTTTTTTTTTAGAGACAGAGTGTTTCTCTGTCACCCTTGGTAGAGTGCTGTGGCATCACAGCTCACAGCAACATCTAGCTCTTGGGCTTAGGCAGTTCTCTTGCCTCAGCCTCCTGAGTTGCTGGGGCTATAGGCACCTGCCACACGGCCTGGCTATTTTTGTTGTTGTTGTTGTTGTTGTTGCTGCAGTTTGTCAGCGACTGGAGTCGGATTCAAACTCGACACCCTTGGTATATGGGACCGACTCCCTACTCACTGAGACATAGGCGCTGCCTGAGGTACTGTTCTTATTCATGCTGGTCTTGAAATCCTGAGTTCCAGTGATCCACCTACCTTGGCCTCCTAGAAAGCTAGGATTTACAGGCATGAGCCACCATACATGTCCTGCCTGGTGTTTCAAAAAGAGCAAGGACATGGTGTGGCTGAAGACGAGAGGAAGGGACGGGGGGTGGGGGGTAAGATGTCAGGGAAGTAGCAGAGCCCAGATCACCGGGCTTTCCCACTCTGCCAGGCATCTCCAGCAGACCATGACCGCCACTCTGTGTACTTGTATGAGCCGGAAGCAAAGGACCCCAGCGGACTATGCCGTGCTGCTCACAGGCAGGGCAGAGTGGTCAGCAGGTGTGGGCAGGGCTTGGTGTGCCTGCTGTAGACCTTGGGGACAGCAGTGAGTGGGAGCTTTGCCTTGCATGAGAGCTGTAGGCGAGCCTTACACGGGCTGTAGTCTGAGCCACCTGCAGCCTCCTCAGCCCCACTTTCTTTCTCACTTTGCCCTGGGGACGGTGGGTGGCAGCAGGATGTTGGTAGGAATTGAAGGACAGACTTGTGTGGCTGACCACACTTGTCACAGTTTTTATTCCTCTCGCTCTTCTCACACACGTTCAGTGTTTCACTCCTAATAATAGCCTCGTAATAACAGAACGGCGACACCAGTACCTCTTTCAGAGGAAGATAAAGAGCTACATAAATATTAATTTAGTCAGGCAGTCTCCACACGTTTTGGCACCAGGGGTTGGTTTCATGGAAGACAATTTTTTCACAGACTGGGGAGTGGGGAGAGTGGAGGGGTGTTTCTGGGATGATTCAAACACTTTACCTTTATTGTGTACTTTATTATGATTACCTTGAAATATGCAATACGATGATTATACAACTCACCATAATTTAGAATAAGTGGGCGCCATGAGGTTCTTCTTCTGCAACTAGATGGTCCCATCTGGGGGATGGGAGACAGTCACAGATGAAGCTTCACTGGTCACTGGCCGCTCACCTCCTGCTGTGTGCCCTGGTTTCTAACAGGCCATGGACTGGTACCAGTCTGCGGCCCAGGGGTGGGGTTCTGCAGACTTAGACCGTGTCTAGTTGGTTTCGTTTGAATGAATGCATTTTTCTCTTAACAGCCTATAAACATAAGTATCATTTTTGCTCCACTGAGAGATGTTCCCATATCTTAAATTTTAAGTAAGTTTTTCAAGGACATAAAGCTGGGAGGAGCAGCTGGGTTTGAACCCAGACCTTTCAGACTCCAGAGCCTCGCCGATTACCTCTCAGTACGTAGGCAAAGTGTGCTATTTTTTGATTCTCTGGGTGCAAATGTGGCACAATGAGAAAAACGAGGTACCAAGGATATTCAGGGGGAGCCTAACCCAGCATCCTTGGTAAGGGCTAAGTCTCTTGTCCCCTTTGATCACCATTCAGTCTCCTGGCCCAGCGTCTTTATGTGTGAATTGATGATAATGATCAACACCTGTGGACGCCATGTCAAAATTAATAGGAGTGTATTTTGGCAAATTAGAAAGTGCCAAGATGTGTAAAAGGAATTATTTTTTTAAAGTATCTCCTGCTAATAAATGTGCAGAAAGCCTCGTGGAACATCTGTCCACTGGTCTAGTGGACAAATATTGTTGAACATGTAAAGAAAGGTTTTACAGCCTGAGACCAGGGGCTGGCAAGCTTTTTTGTGAAGGGCCTGATATTGTGTATTCTGGCTTTGTGAGAGAATGCACACATCTGTCACACCTACTCGCTTCTGATGTTGCAGTGTGACACTCGCCATAGACTGCACAAGTAAACAGGTGGGGCTGAATTTCAGTTGAATTTTACTTGTAAAACAAGTGGTGGGCTGGATGAGCCTTGCAGGCTGTAACGTGTTGACTGCTGTTTTACGCCATCACGGGATCGAGCAGGGTATGTGTACAAACGGAAATGATTCATATTTTATATGTTAGATAGTCAGTATTCCAGGGCTATCCCTTTTAGAGAGCAATCTTGAGGGTGAGATAAAACTAAATTCATTTACCTTGATTTTATGATCCACAGCCTCCTGACAAGTTATGTACAAATTGAACAGAAACAGACTCAGCCACTTGCCAGATCTCACTTTTTCTGGGTATATGTTCCAATTCTGATTTCAACTTACCATGTAGTTGTTTGTCACCGTCACTGGGTCCAGTGCTTCCCTATGGTCAGTGTAGCCATCTGATCCCTGTGCTTATGTCATCACTTCCTTTGTCCTGGAGGCATTTGTGTCTGATGTCTATCGTCCTAAATATTTATATTCTCAATAAACTAGGCGTGGGTTAGATACTTAAGTATGAGTATGTGTTTGTGAGTGGAGGGGGGTCACTGGGAAAGTTTTGTGACACGCTGTGTCATGGTCCACTGTTTCCCTTCTGAGACACGCAGCCAGCAGTGTCCTTTCTGACTGTTCAGCTTATCAGTGTTGCGGGGAGGGCTTCATGTGTTTGCTCCATGCACATTTTATATTTCATGCATCTCTATGTAATGACCCACATAGACATACATCCTTTGCTACGCTCATGTGCTTTAATAGAATCATTTTCAAACATGATACAATTGATCTGCTCAGCCAGATTTTTACTCTTATTTAGCTTTTCTGAGTGTGGGTTCATATCTTCTTCTACTGAGATTTAAACAGCCAGTAATTGTGTACATAGTTTATAATTTGGCTTCCTGTGTGTGCTTCATAGTAAGATTCTTCAGGCAGCCGCATGGGAGGTGGTGTTGGTAAAAGATCACTTTTAGTGTACATAAAAGGCAAATGTTGTCTATTCACATCAGTGTCTGGCTCTCAAGATCTTTGGTGACTACAGGAGGTTTTCTTTTTAAAATAAATTACCTGCTCTTTTTAATCTTTCCCCACATCCTGCTGAATTGGAATAAATGTGTACTCTTATAGATGGAGGCTCCTCTTCTAAAGAGAATGCAGAGTACGCATTACCCTCCCATACATTTCAGTTTAGCAAGGTGGAAAGGATCATTGCATCTATCAATGCAACCCTTGCTTCCATACAAAAGAAAACAAACAAGCAAAATCTTATCTGAAGGCCTTGATGGGTCATGCAACTTCATACTGAAGTTCATGCCAAGGTGTTAATGCTGCATTTCTGAATGCTTGCATGTAATTAGACTGTTCTGTCTGGCTATGATAGTCAAATTTTTTTTCTTCCTGAGTATATGATTAAAAAAAATTGACAGAAGAAGAAAAATCATTTTATCACAAGGACATTTGCACTAGAATGTTTATTGCAGCACAATTCACAACTGCCAAGATGTAGAAGCAAACCAAATGTCCATCTCCCCATGGATGGATTAATAAAGCTGTGGGATCTATTTCCCATGGAGTATTATTCAGCCATGAAAGATGGAGACTTTACATCTTTTGTATTTGCCTGCATAGAGTGGAAGCACATTCTTCTTGGTAAAGTATCATAGGAATAGAAAAGCAAACATCCCATTAATACTCAATACTAATGTGAAACCTGTAGATAAACAACTACAGCCCCACATGGGAGAAAAACACAATTGAATTCAAATAGGAGGGCAGGGAGATGGAAAAGGGGAGAGGGCACGAGGGAGGGGGATTGGGGAGCTCTCACCTACTGTGCACAATGTAAGGTATACACACACCCCGTGGATGAGAAACTCAACTACAACTCCGCCTTTACCTTTGATGCACAAATAACGTAATGTAATTGTAGCCTCATATTAATCTTAAATTTAAAAAAATTATCAACATTAAATGGGTAAGCAGTCTACACACTACACTCACATGATGCACTAATACTCAGCCATAAAAAAGAATATATATAGGTAAAAACTTGGATGGAGTTATTTGTTTTTGTTTTGTTTTTAGACCATCTCACTTTGTCACCTTAGGTAGGGTGCCATGGAATCATAGCTCACAGTCACATCAAACTCCTGAGTAGCTGGGACCACAGGCACCAGTCACAACACCCAGCTATTTATAGGGATGGAGTCTCTATAAACTCCTGAGCTCAAGCAGTCCATCTGCCTCAGCCTCCCAGGGTGCTAGAATTCCAGGCGTGAGCCACCATACCCAGTAACTTGGACTTCAAAGGCATTAAACTGAGTGAAAGTCACAGAGGTTTCTGTGCTGTATGATTCTACTGCTGTGGTATTCTGGAAGAGAGAAAACTGAATGATGAAAACAGATCAGTGCTTGCCATGGGTTAGGAGTTGGAAGATTTGTCCACAGGGGGATAGTATCAAAGAGGTTTTGGGAGTGAAAGAAACATTCCATATCCTGGTTATTTTGGGGGTTATACAAATTGGCACTGTAAACATTTTGGCACTGTACACACATAATTTCAATTTTACAGTACATTTTATTTTTTTTGTGGGGGAATCATTGAGAGTACAAAGAATCAGTTTATACTGCTTGTGTTTGTTAGGTAAAGTCCCCTTTTACACAGTACATTTTTTAAAAGTGTTTTTTGTTCTTTTAAATTTTTTTTTTTTTTTTTTTTTTTAGTTATAACATCACTTTGTTGCTCTGGATAGAGTGCTGTGGCATCATCATAGCTGACAGCAACCTCAAATTTGTGGGCTGAAGTGATCCTACTGCCGCAACTTCCCAAGTAGCTGGGACTACAGGTGTCCACCACAATGCCTGGCTAATCTTTCCACTTTTTCCAGTAGAGATGGGGTGCTGCTTGCTCTTGCTGAGGGTGGTCTCAAACTCCTGAGCTCAAGTGATCCACCCATCTCAGCCTCCCGGAGTGCTGGGATTATAGACATGAGCCACTGTGCCCAGCCTAAAGTAAAATTAAAAAAACCCCAGAGTGCTTGGTTATGCTTATTAACAACATTAAAAAAAAATCTTCTAATGATAATAGTATAGTGGGGATTGCTGATGAGATAAATATTAATAGTGCTTTTCTAATGAAAAACTTAAGTTACTGATGCAATTACTAGGTTTACAAAGAGGGTGGAAATAATACAACTTCTACTCAGTGGCTAACCCCTCAGGCACTGTGTAAGCGTGTGAGGGAATATTCAGAGTTATGTGTCTCCCAGCGGCTGTAACTCGGCCCTGCTGTGCGTATGGAACGTTTTGCTGTTCTTTATGGTAATCACTCTCCTACCTTCGTGTTTATATATGGTGCGTGACAGTTACAGTGGCTGTGGGAACCATAACTTTAAGTTCTGTGACTTTTCTGTGAGTAAAACCAGCCATAATGTTGAATTAATGTCCTTCTACACATTGAGTTTTCGTGTTGTTATAAGTGGAAGACTTATCACATATTTGAATAAAAGCTCTGCGTTCATTTCTTACCGCACGTAAATGATAGCGGTTATGTGGACTAATTTTGTCATTTCATTAACATCGTCTTTAAGCACAGTCAGGCCCACTTGGGAGAAGGTAGATGGTGTGCTGGTCTTGGGGGGCATGACGTGGTTTGAGCACCTCTGTGTCTGCCCCTCCACTTGGAGACAGAAGACACAGGACTGCCATAGTCTTCCACTGATAATGATTTAAGGAGAAATTCTCATCCTAGCACCAGTAGTTTTGTGGAATTACCTTCAACTGGGTTGGTTATATGGAGTACCAATTGATTTAATGAAACTGGAGACCACAGTGGGGGATTTTCAGACCACAGAGCATCTATAGCATTGGCTGCTCTTGGCTCTGCCCATGAAGACTTAGTTACTGGTATTGTAAATCTGGCAGATACATTCATTGAATTCCTGGGAAATGATAGTGTAGAGCATAAAAGACATGCAAATAAATCTTTTGGGAGAGGTCAGTAAGGTTCTGATTGTTCTCATAAAGTGGTCTTCAGACAGTGCTACCCAACCCACCAAGAACGGAGAGAGGGATCGTTCAGCAAAGGACCCTTTTCTCTTGTTTTCTGTCCAAGCTGAGCCCCACATGGAGAGTTAGGGCTCTTTTCCTGCCTTAGCAGTGGTGGTACTTTCAGGACCAGGTGGATTAGTGGCTAGAAAGTCAGGGCCCTAGAAATAGATTGGTCTGTCTAAAATGACCCTGGATCCTATGTGAGTTATTCTGAATTGAACAAAATGTATTCACAGTCTGGAAGGCTGCATGGATTCATGTAGCTGTAATCAAATCAGGCCACACTCAAGAAACTAATCAGGCTTGGTGCCCATAGCACAGTGGTTACTGTGCCAGCCACCTACACCGAGGCTGGCGGGTTCAAACCTGGCCCGGGCCTGCTAAACAACAATGACAACTGCTACAAAAAATAGCTGGGCATTGTGGTGGGCGCCTGTAGTCCCAGCTACTTGGGAGGCTGAGGCAAAAGAATCCCTTAAGCCCAGGAGTTTGAGGCTGCTGTGAGCTGTGATGCCATGGCACTCTACCCAGGCAACATAGTGAGACTGTCTCAAAAAAAGAAAAAAAAAAAAAAAGAAACTTCAATTAGATACTTAAAAATATGCATTATTTTGCAAAAATCTACTAAGTGCTTAATACTTTCAGAAAATGTAAAGTATTAATTTTACAGAACCTCTTAATGACTCTGATTTGTCTGCTTTTTATTGGAAAGCATTCACCTATTTGGTTGTAGCACAGAGGTCCACGGTTTCTGCTGATCCTTTAAATGGGCATCACTTATTTGTGACCTTCAAGTTGTCTTGATTTGGGTTAGGTGGGAGAATGTAGGTTCGGAGTAATAAATGGCTGAAAAACAAGAATGCATTTTTCAAGCATTTTACCAAAGGCATGGGTATTCTGCATTTTTTCGTATTTTAATTGGATCTTTGTTACCATCAAACAATGACTATAAAATATTCTCTGCCGGGAACTCGATCAAGTCCATTTGTAGTTCCTTAGGTGCCTTGGTGACATCGACTCCGTGAGGCTGAAATGCTAATTTGAGTGTGATGTCATGATTCTCAAGTCAGTGAGCCTTCCATCGTATTTCTCCAATTAGCAGACCTGTGACCGCTGCGTATTCCTCAGATACTTCTGATGTATCATCCTGCTCGTCCCCGACCTTTGCTAACTGGGGAAAATGTTCATTTGATGTTTCCTTTTGAAGAAGTGTTTGAAAAAGACAGCGTTTCTCAAAATGCTTGGAATGTTTTGCCACATATCATACATAGACTTAGTGTTTCCTTGCAAAGAAATATTCAAGTCTTTTTGATTTGACATGCTATCACACAGACATGCTACGTTCCTACAGAAATCTTTCAATAATTCACGTTGGTGATTCTGTTACTCATGAAATTTGACGGTCTGTTCTCTCGGGTGAAATTTTGGCTGGCACTCATTCCTGTGATAGCCAAGGCGCTTTGGAGTGAGATTGTGAATCCACACTGAATGCCCCGTAATTCAGCTATAGCGTGTTGTGAAACTGATGTCACCTTGCATTTTAACAAATACAGTTAAATACTTATAACTTGTTGCAAAGTGTCCCTTGAAATAGCTTTACTCCAAAGGTTTTGCCTCTGCAACACACAATGAAAAGAAATGAAGACTTCTGGATCTGTTAATACAATACTTTTTAAAATCTGTGCAGTAAAGCCTTTGTTTTGGTCATGAACTGTGCACTGTGTATATGTAGAATGGCTAAATTAACCAAATTCAGTTCATCTTCACAGTATTTATCCTGAAAGTTGTCGAAGATAATCTATTCACCATGCTATGTTTCCAGGAGTGCCCAAAGTGAGTGGCTCTTTGTAGGCAAGAAGATCTGTCATGACCGGAAGTATCAGCCTTTCATCCACAGTGATTGAATAATATATATTTTCCTTTTGAAGTATTGCGTGAAGTTCTGTTGAGTTGAAAGCTGCAGATCAGTTACGGTTTTTCTTAAAAGAAGTAGTTGTTGTACTTTGAAACATTATTGGGGTCTAAGCATCCCCCAGCTTGGCCAATACATTCATTTCACATTTTCTATCATTGAATGGCTGTCCTCCCTCCCCCTAAGTGTATAAGCTACTCTGTAAATTGCTTTAGTAACTTTATTCCAGGTATTATTGCTGCTTGAAAGAATCATCTTTGTTTTTTGTCTTTTAATTTCTGCCCTACAACCTTTCATGCCTCTCCCTCTAATTTAAAATATCTGTGGTCCTTCTAAGTGTTATTATGCTGATGAGCATTGAATTTCTTTAATGTACATTGTGGTATCATAAAGCAAGCAAATTGGGTTTAGTGGAAATAAGGTTACATTGCAATTCTCAACCTCCATTTAAAAAATCTGTTCTTTTTCCTTCAGCATTTTCTTGGTCTTTTTTGATGTGATGGGTTGTTAAGTGGACAGAATTAAAAATAACATTAACCTGTGCAGCTATTCACACATTCCACCTCAAACACAGTGCATTGTTGTCAAAGCCGATAACAGGCTGGCATACTCAACCCCCATAAACTCTTTCCAACCAGCCTCCTGCGGTCGTGGCGCCAGTCGGGTGGGGGGAGTTAGGGCTAAATCATGAGCACAACAGCTGTCAAGTGAGACGTCATGGTTCACCAGTGTCCTAATTTTGCCAGTCGTCAACCTGGGAAGATTATTTTTTCGAAACTTATTTAAAAGACCAAAGAATAAAATATGTTAATTAAAAATATAAGACAAAACAATAAAAAATGAAAGGGTTTGCTTTGTAAAATTTAGAATCAGTTAAAGGCTGCACTTAAGGACCTAGGTGGCTGCAGGTTCCCCACCCTTGGTCTAGGGATGTTAGACCTGGTGCCGATGGGAGATTGGCTCGTGTGCCAACTACAGAGAGGAAGAACTAAGAACAGCACTTCTGTTCTTCCCAGCTGGGGCGCTGCGAGGCTGCAGGCTTCTTGGGTGCAGGGTTCATTTCTGCCTATCGCAGCCTTTCTTAATGTCTCTGCTTGTAGGGGAAGTGGGCCAGAGAGCCCAGGCCTGTTCGAAGTTGCTCACTTTCCTCTTGGATGCTGAAAAACGTATCTCCCTTCTCAGGAGATTTCAGATGGATTTCTTCCATCTCCATTTAAGGGAGTGCATATGTGTCTTGGAAGGCAGCCAACCACCCAGCAGGATCTCCGAGCTGTGCCCAAGACCTCTCTGATGGACGCTGTGTATAGAAAGGACCCTGCCGTCAGCGTCCCTGGTCCCTGCCTCTACCCACAGTGGCTCATGTTATCTGAGCAATCTCTGCAGACCTGCTGTCTCCAAACTGGCCCATGGCCTTGGAGTTACTCAGCCTTCTTTAGAGAGCAGAATCCCATTTCTTTTCTTTTAACAAAAGAAGTCAGCTCTGGCTAATATGCTAGACAAACAGAATCATCCCTAAATTGCTGGGAGGATATTTGCTCGGGTCCAGTGCCCTATCTGCCTTTCAATCAAGGCAGTGTCCTCAACACTCGGCCCAGAAATCTCGTGAGTCCTGGAGCACATCTAGGCTCCTCAGTCTGTATGTGTAAAACCTGCACACCTGAGGAGGATCAGACCCCAGACTCACTGCTGAATGATGAGTCTGCCTTTCATTGCCTTGTGGAATCATTTCTTGGGCATGGGAGGCATATGCAAACTAGGATACAGAGATGCCTCCCACTCACAGGCCACTTGTTTAGAACTTGCCATTTCCCAGTTTTATGTTAGTGATTGTACCATTAGTTGCTAGACCCATAGAGGTGTGGTTTGAGGGAAGTATTTCAGGTCACGTTTGGAATGTTTCCCACCTTGCTGACATTCGCAGTTCCCTGGGTCCTGAGCCTCCCATTTCCCTGTGGAGGCTGGGGGCCAGCGGGCCGCCTGGGAGGGACCTGGGCGAACCGCTCTGCAGCTCCACTTCCCACACTAGGCACAAAGCTGGCTGCATTCGCACCCTGTGGATGAACTGGGGGTGCCAGAGTGGCCCAGCAGGTACATGAATCACCCTTATCCACGCTGTGATCAGTGACTTAGCTGCCGCCAGACTGATGCCTCTAAGGCCCTTTCCCTGCGCTTATCACACCAAGAAGGCAGCCGCACACCTGAAACCGGGTGTGCAAAAATCAGCTTTCCAAATAGAAAGACCTGTTGGAAGATGTCTTCCTGGGTTGGTACTGATTTGCTTTTTTAAAATACACTTTTTTTTCTTTCTTTCAGAAGCTATGTGGCAGTGCTGACCTGAACGCTTCCATGACATCTCAACATTTTGAAGAACAATCAGTGAGTGGCATTCCTCAAAAAACAAACGCTAAAGTAAATATTGTAAATCTTTCTCATTGTACGTGGGTTTGTATTCTGTTTGCCTCTTTTATTTCTAGAGAATGCAGAATGGTATCCCTGGACAAAAATAGGCCTTGCAAGTTTGAGCTGGATGAGATGAATTCAGTTTCTATTGATTTGTCAAACATGGGACAGGTTCTTCTAAAAATACAGAGCAGCTATGAAATTCAGTGAGATAGTAAAGGAGATAAAACCATCTTAAAGTGCTTTGAAACTTTCAAAAGAGGGCTGTCAGGAGTGGCTTAGCCGCAAGATCAATTAATTGAATGTCCAATAATTGAATGAACGATAAATGATTTTTATCTGTCTTTAATGTTGAGGACAGGAAAAAGTTTGAGCTGGCTCAAAACTTTAATTGGACTCGTGTAGTGAATATTTGAAAATAGACTTGCATTTGTCTATTATGGCCCACGGGCGTTGATGCATTTCTGAAGATAGAAGTGACTGAGCCCGGCAAGAAAGAGTAGGAGCCGTGTAATACAACTGTAGGAGGAAAGCCAGGAGAGGACTGGGCGGAGACAGCGTCCCCTGCAGACCCAGGCGAGGAGCTTGCATTTGGATGGACATGCAGGCTCCTGAGGGGATCCACAGAGTGTGGACATTGGGACCATCATTACGCATGCAGGAGGTCTCCCTGGGAAGGGAAGGGTGGAGAAGCCGAGGGAGCCAGTTTACATGGGGGCTAAGGAGCTGCTCCTGCTCTTTGCTCTCAGGGCTCTACCCTAAGTTTTATAATAAATCTTGCAGTTCATGAGGGAGTTTCACAGGCTCGTATGCCACTTATCTAAGTATTTCAAGGACATCCTCTCATTTCTCTGCAGATTGTATAATTCTTGGGAAGTTAATCTTGCAAAGATATAATCACAACTGCTTCTGAGTTCTGATAAAATCCCACCAGGGAGAATTATAAAGGACTTGGTAATAAGGCATTGTAACCAAGCCCTCCCAGTGAGTGGGGATTGAGGTGACAAGTGACCGTAATAGTGACTTGGCTTTCTTCCCCTCTTAAATTGTCTGTGGAATTCTCTTGCATGGGCCCAAGACCCACTGGCTTAACCACCTTCTCCATCTGTGCAGACTCCTGGGGAAGGGGGTGATGGCTTGAGTCGCCTCCCCAGCTCTTTTGCCTACCTGCTCACCATACACCTGAAGGAAGGCCGGAACCTGGTGGTGCGAGATCGCTGTGGTAAGGCCTGAGTCTGTTAATGCTGTGTGAGCTTGAAAACTGTCTCTCTACCCTGTGTCAAAGCTGTCGGTCAGGCTGTCCCATCACGGTATCGTTCAGGACAGACCGGAGCTCCAGCCTAAATCTCTCCAGGTCTAAGACATTTGCACTAAATTATTTAAACACGTTGAACCTTGCTAACCTTTTGCATTACTAAATTAAATTTTAGTAATACTAATAATCACATTAAGTTGTTTTAGAATAAATGGGGTAAGTCTGATAGGTTTATGCCTGGCATATAGCAACTGCTCACAAAAAGGTTCTCTGGATCCTACTGCTTTAATTATCCAAGAGAAAGAGGTGATACATCCTCAGCAGAAGGTCCTCAAATATCCAGATCGATGGAAATAGTCCTTTCAACCACGTCCCTTCTGTTCTGAAATCCTACTGGACTCTCTATAGCTATTATTTGTCTTTACTTTTTATGTGTCTCTCTCTACATTTCCATAAATATATACTGATATGTAAGTATGACTGTGCTTTCTCCTATAAATATATTTTCTATGGTTTAATATTGCTGATACTACATACTTTAACATTTTATGTTAATGTACCTGTTCTCCTGAGAGCTGTTTATTTCACATATTGTGTATGTCTCTGTGCACAGTTAAGGCTGTACCTTAAATAAAAATATCTTATGTTGGGTGGTGCCTGTGGTTCAGAGGAGTAAGGCGCTGGCCCCATATGCTGGAGGTGGCAGGTTCAAACCCAGCCTTGGCCAAAAACTGCAAAAAAAAAAATTCATATGTTTAAGGGCAGATGGAGAGTCCAACCAGGTGACCCCAAGTCTTGGCGTCTCCATTCAGTGCTATTTGATTTAAGAATGTTCCTTGATACCTGGATGTGATGTTAACCTACTTTGTGGACTATCAGAAAGATGGTAGGCATTAATTATAAAGCATTTAGTCTTCAACTGAGTTTTTCCCTCTCAATTTTTATAATTCTTTTTTAATTTTCATTACTGGTTTTTAGAAATACACACTGAAGCATTTTTCTCACAGTTTGTCACTTACCTTTAATGGTACGACCTCTTCTGTCCTTCAGAGGGTTTTCGTTTCTCTGTAGGCAGATGGGTCAGATATGTGTGTTTTACTCATTGTACATTTGTTTGGTTTAGTTGTTGAGGCTTTTTCAGGTTAAGGAGTTCCGCGTCTTCAGGTCACGGCCAGTTTCTCTGGTTGCTGCTTCTCTGCTCTGTGTGAGGACGTTTCTGCCTTTTGAGTCTCCATGTGTCATCTCCGGCTGTCAGCTTTTCTTTTTTTCCTTCTCATTCTTCCCCTCACTTTCCCTTCCAGGAAGGAATCCTCCACTCCCTCGTCCAGTGTGCTCATTTCCTTGTCAGTTGTTAACATTATGCTGTTCTGTTTATTTATTGCATTGGCATTTTTTTTCATTTTTATTATAGCGTGTTTTTGTGTTATGAATGAGATGCTGCCATCTCTCTTGAGAATGTTAATTATGCATTTAAAATCTCCCATCTGGAGTGTGTGTGCGTGGTCTCTCAGGTATAAGGGCACTGTAGCTGTCTCTCCTTCAGGACAGGAGTTTCTTTTGCGTGTTCGATTCTCTGGAGAGCTGTGTTCATCCTTTTGTTTGTGTGTTTCTGTTTGTGGCTACTATTTTTGTTGCTGTGACCTGCCCTCGGTGATGGCGAGGAGGACTGGGACACGCAGCAGGACAGGGTGAGCCAGTAGTTCAAGCTGGATTCTCCCCATTGGTGCCGGTTGTCACCAGCTCCCTGAAAGCCTCCCTCTCACGATACCTGCTTGTCCCTAAGTGCGTTTGCCATTGCTCGGCCTTCAGGGGTGAGACAGTGCTGGCCCTCCAGCTTTCTGTGGGTGCTGCTCCAGCCAGTCACCCCGAGAGCTGCTGCTATATCTGTCGCCTCTGAGTGTTGCTGGCTCCCCTGCCACACGCCCTCCCACCCCGCCACCCCCCACTTAGAAACCTTTTTGCTGGGACTCTCTATAGCTCATAGTCTGGGCTATAGATTCTCTTACAAATTTGATCTGAACTGACTTCCATCTTTCAGGGCTGTATGACGTACATATATTTTTTAAATTTCTGAATATTATGGGGGTACACACATTTTGGTGACATCGTTTGCTTTGTGCATTTTAAGTCAAAGCTGAGAATGCCCAGAAAGTGTGCGTTGTGCTGTTAGGTGTGAGTGTGCCCGTCCTCCCCTACTGCTCCCACTGAATTTCACTGAGTTTGGCTTCCAGATGAGAACATAGGGGTTGGTCATCACTTAGCTCCAATTCAGTGTTGAATACACGTGGTGTTTTTCCATCTTGAGATACTTCACTTAGGAGAATGGTCTCTACTCCATCCAGGTTATTCAAAAATATACTAGATCATTGTCTTTTTTTTTTTTTTTCCTCCTCTCCTTAAACAGAACCTTGATCCCCTTCCCCTCTCTTCTCTCATGTTCTCTCAGATATACCATTTTTTAATTGTGAAAATATTTCATTTTCTACTTGTTGGTCAATAGTTTCTTAATCAAATCGGTGTTTTATCAATCAGTTGTGCCTTTCTCGTTTGTCTTCTTGTCATAAGCATCCCAGTCTGTTGTCATGGCTAGATCTCTTACCGTATTTTTAATGACTTGGGGCAGACAGCACTTCTTTCCTGAAATAATACCTGGGGGACACGATGAGAAACCCATGTGATGTCGGCTCCCACAAATCTCCAACTCCAAACCTGCACACTGTCCAATGGACGCTTCTGCCAAGTAATGATCATGATCAAGTTCATCTTATGGGAGCCTATCTGGAGATCACAAGTGCTCCAGAGAGAGTGTAGTTAACTTCACTAGAAAGAAAATGTTCTTAATATGCATGTCCCTGTTTTAAATTTTTGGAATTTGCCCCGTGCTTTGTAACTTCTGCTGTGTACATGGGCTCCCGGCCTCTTCTATCGCTTGGCTACGCCTTTGCCAGTTCCCCCATCATTTCTGGGAAGAGACCCCTCACATCCTTTATTGATGAGAGTTATTATCTACACGACTGTTGGTGTATTACAGTGATAGAGTCACAGCAGATTCCTAGCAGACGGTCAGTGAGCTTGTTGGGCGGTGAAGTCCTTGCTCGCATCAGAAGGTGAGTGAAGTAACAGGTTTGTTTCAAGACCAAAGGAAAGGCCGTGATCTGCGCTCTTCCCCTAGCTGCTGTCATAGCTGCCTCGGTTCCTCAGAGTTGAAACATCATGTGAAAATTTGGCTTTTATCTTACGTACCTAGTGAAACCAACACGTATCATCCAAGTATAAAAACCTAATAGGAAGTCTACATTGGATCCAGCACCTGTTTCATTTGAAACCAGTAAAGACTGTCCTTGACCATTTTTTTTATTGGCAAGATTGAGCCTTATCAATTAAGAAAACAGCGTACTCCCAACAGATATTTTTAAAAATTCCTTGTGGGGTATTGTGCCTCCCTGAACTGTGACAATGTTAATTCCAGCTTGATTGTCACAAGTTTTATACTAGTGATTAGGGCGTGATCAAGAGCCCGCTCAAGGCAAGGCAGCATTTGTGTGTCCACTATGGATTGAAGCCAGGCTCTGACTGGAGAATGACTGAAGTATTTATTGTACATTTCAAAACAGGTAAAAGAGGCTATTTGGAATATTCTTCACCCTGAAAGTAATTAATATTCTAATCACCCAGATTTGATCATTTGTATACACATGTATCACAATATAACATGTGCCCTAGAAATGTGTGAAATTATTATATATTAATAAAAATATATAGGGCATAGTGTCCTACAGTAGAAAAGCTAATACGTGATGAGATGTGTTATTAGAGCTCTTAGTTAATAACTGTGATGAAATCACCCGTGTCCCTGACTCCCAGCGTGCAGCTCATTTCCGTGTTCTCTGTTAGCTCCTCCGTCCTCTTGGTTCTTAACTTGTGCCAGTTTGTCAATATTCAGTGTCCTCTCTCTCTGTGCTTTGTCTCTAACATAGAAATTTGTTTTATATCACTGACCTCTGAACAATGCAGGGGCTTAGGGAACTGACTCCTTGCATAGTCAAAGATCCACATGTAACTTTTGACTCCCCCCAAACCTAACTGCTAATAGCTGATTGTTGACCGTAAGTCTTACTGATAACATAGACATTCCATTACCATGTATTTTGTATGTGATATGTGTAAGTATCATAGACTGTATTCGTACGATGCAGTAAGCTAGAGAAAAGAAAATGTTATTATAAAATTACTAGGAAGAAAAACATATTTGCTCGTCATGAAATGGAAGAGGATTGTCACAAAGTTCTTCATGTTCATATTGACCAGTCTCTACTTTCAAACGCCGGGGGAGAGAACTAGTTTTGATGAATCATTCTTTGCTAAGGAAAGGTTCAGCCTTTTCCTTGGATTGTTACGTAATCATTACTGTTTATAGAACTTTCTGTGTAAAACATGGATCAGTGAATTTTTTATGTACAGGGCAAAGTAATAAATAATTTAGGCTTTATGGGCTGTGACAACTCTTCAATCCTTTAGAATAGTGGGGAAACGGCCATAGATAGTAAGTAAACAAATGGGCATGTTTGTGTTCCATTAAAACTTTATTTACAAAAACAGGCAGTGGTCTGGATTTGACCAATAGGCCAAAGTTTGCTAAGTAAGCAGAGTTTGATCCTGAGAAGAATATTAATGGTTTGATCTTTTTTTTTTTTTTTTTGAAACAGTGTCTTACTCTGTCACCCTGAGGTCGATTGCCTGTAGCATCATGGCTCACAGCAACATCAAACTCTCATGTTCAAGCAGTCTTCATGCCTGAACTTCCTGAATAGCTGGGACTACAGGGGTTTTTTTGGTTTCTCACTCATGCTCAGGCTGGTCTCAAACTCCTGAGCTCAAGTGGTCTATAATACCTCAGCCTTCCAGAGTGCTAGGATTATAGGCATGAGCCACTGTGCTTGGCCTTATGGTCTGATTTTTGGATTCTTGATCTAAAAATCTGCTTAAAACATTATTTAAAATAAGGTAAAATCTAATGAGTGGTTATCAGGACTGGGAGCTTCTGCTTTTCAGTGGGAGTACCTAGGAAGCACCTTCGTGGTATGTCATGAAATAATGCAGGAAAATCTGGAGATATTGGGTAATTAAAAGTCAGTTTTTGATATTAGTGAAAAACAATTGTATCCATCTTAGGAAAAGACTATTATAACAACCCCCAAGAAAAGGTATTAACAAGTTCTAATCGGGTTTGTGACTGGGGATCCCAACTTGTCACTTTACCTATCGGGAAACAGTGTGGAGAAGCCTCTCGGACACCAGGGCACCCTCCCTCTATTATGATGCTGTTAGCTGGGGACTGGGGTCAAAGGCTGTGCGTGCTTTCTCTAAATCCCTCATTTCCCTGGCTCAAAAATACAGCTGGTTTGTAAAAAGCCTATTGATGGTGGGCTTTTGAGATTATTCTGAGGAGTTTTATAGCATTTGCTAAACTACAAAGTCACTAATTTTTCTTTGGTAGAAATCAGGAGGTAGTTCTACCTTCAAACAGTGGGCAAGTCTAGCACTGGTGTTCAGAAAGGAGTATGGTGGGGTTCCCACTGGTTCACCCCAGGGGTCTTCAGTTGTCAACTTCGTGTGTGTGTGTGTGTGTGTGCGCAAGCTTGAGCATGCATGAAAAAAGCAAACATGGCTCAGTGTTGTGGTGGCATCTATAGTCCCAGCTACTCTGGAGGCTGAGGCAAGAGGATTGCTTGAGCCCAAGAGTTTGAGGTTGCTGTGAGCTGTGACACCACAGCCCTCTACCCCGGGTGACAAAGTGAGACTCTGAAAAACAAAACAAAACAATCCCCCCTCAACCCCAATGACAATTAAAAAAAACCCAGAAACTTACTGGTTATCAAGAAGAACCAAGTTAGTGGGTGACTCAGTAGTTACTCCCTGTCACATATGTAATCAGATGGTATCCTGGGAGGCTAAGGAAGTTTGAATGAAATGGCTTTGTAAGTGTGGCTACTTTGAGGAGATTATTCCTTGCAGGCCATTTTTGAGTTCTTCAAGAATTTCCTTTGATTCTCTGGCATGTGGACGTTCTACCTTTAGTAGGCTAGAAACAGCATAGGGGAGCTTAGTACTAAATTAAGCTGCCCTATTTTAAATGTTACTATGTTTTGCTTGCTTGCTATGGTGGTCTTTCTACAAGCAAACCTTACATAGATGCTGTAAATTGTCCAGACATTGTCTTGTGCTCACCTCCCTGAAGAATCCACGGGCAAGGACAGATGGCCATTTCCCTCCATCTCTGTCCCTCCCTGTCATTCTCTGTCTCTGTGTAAACTCTCCCTTTTACCCTTCTCTATCCTTCTCATCTTACTTTCTTTGCTTTTTCTTTTCCTCATCCTGTTTTCCTTTTATTCCTCATTTCCTGCCCGTTTTTTTCCCCTTCTGGGAGGTTATAAAAGATATACTAGATATACTATTTTTGACCCAATAAGATAAATGCATGTTTTAAGTTCTTGATCTGAGCCAATGTTGTAGCTCTTGGTGTCTTAAACTCTGAGATTGGTAAAGTAGAAGGAATGCGATATGACCACATGGTCTTACGTGCAACTGCTTCATGATTTGGTTGATGCAAAGAGGAAAGTGGCCCCGGGCTCAGTTTTCCATGGAAGGGAATGTGGCTCAGAGGGCATCTTGTTGTCTTAGAGCTGGTGGTGTCGATGATAGCAGTCCTGTGCTCCAGTCCCGGCTTGAGCTTTAGTGTTGTGATGTGGGAAGGTCTCTTGTCCTGGGCAAAATGTTTAGCTTTTGACCTCTTGAACCAGATAGCATTAATACCTGGAAAGCAAGAACCCTACTTTAAAACCCAGCGTTTCCCTTACTTTAGGCAATGACATTAGTTTACTTCTGTGGACTGAAAGAACTATGTTGCTGGTGCCCTCTTGTGGCCACTTTTCAGCATTGCAAAAGGGAAAGGAAGATCCTTGAAGTTCACTGGAACATTACTGCGGCTGTAAAGATCACTCTAGCCAAAGGTTGAAAATTCATGGTCTTCTTTTTGATGTGAGTTTTAGGCCACAAAAATTCAGGACCCATTTATCCTCCAGAGTGCTCTCTTTGTCCACCTCCAGCACGGGTAGATATTTGACATTTGTTTTTAGAGCAATGACTTCCTTTATACATTACAGGAAAAATGCAGTAGATAAGCCATTCCAACCTGAAAATGACTTAGAGAAAAGATGAGAAAATCTCCCAATAGGGTGAAAATTCTGCTGGATAATAGGTGTTTAGTAAATTTGTAAACTGTTACCAAAATGTTCTCATGTGAGGGACCTCTGATTAAAGTCTTGGTTTTCCTTTGCAATTATTGTTATGTAATTTTTTTTCCTTATAAAGAAAAACTTTTCTTAAGATTCAGAGAGAAACATATTCTTTTTGTCATGCTGTAATGGAGCGACAGGTGGGTGTTTGGGAGCCCTGTGTTGTGTGCTGAGGAGCAGCTGTCCAGCTCCCTAACAGGTGTGTTCTGAATGGACGTACTCAAGTATTCATTCCTTCAACCCTCCCTCTGGGCGTCTCTCTTGGGCTCGGGCTCCCCCTTCAGTCTCTTCCACACACCCTGCTCTGTCCTACAGATTCATGCCCTGATGTGAATTGTGTGTGGGAGGTGCTGGGTAATGGCTAAGAGTCACAGACTTGGGACCCAGCCCCGCAGAATGTAAATCCTGGCTCAGACACGATCTACCCGCGAGCCTGCTGGGCCTGTGGGTGGGATTAACCTTGTGTAGGTGCTTGGGGGGACTTGGAGTGGGGCAATAGGATTGGGCAATAAATATTAGCCATTATAATCATAATGTCTGTTGATAGAGTTATCCCTGGCAGAGTGATTCGGAGCTGGGATTTATTTTTGCATTTCCCCTGAAAAGGGAGCGACTTCATGACTTCTGAGTTTTCTTTTGGGCTCATCTTCCCGGCTTCTCTGTAATTTCTTGCATTGTTTGTGTATCTTTTGGCTTTGTTACTCTTATTGACAGTTTGTCCCCTCCTCTGTCACCACTGCCACCTCCGTTCTGGTGGCGATCGTTGTTAAAAGTGTATTCGGAGGCCAATACCCATTTTCTGGAAGAACCCAAACATTAAAGAGAGGCTATTTTAAAGGCATGTTATTTGAATAAGGCCTCTGTTGGGATGGCAGTTTTATTTTTCCCATCTGAAATTTGACCCAGAAAAATTTCCCTCAAAAATTATAGTGACTGGGCGGCACCTGTGGCTCAAAGAAGTAGGGCGCCAGCCCCATATACCGGAGGTGGTGGGTTCAAACCTGGCCCTGGCCAAAAACTGCAAAAAAAAAAAAAAGAAAAGAAAAATTATAGTGACCTACAGGGGAGAAACTGGCATGGAAGAAGGAACACCCTTAGGCCATTGCTTCCTGGAGTTTCGAACTAACTATATATGCTGATCTGAATTTTTAAATCTATTTTTCTATCTAATGCAAAATAAGGATGTGGTTTCTAAATTGTTTGATTATCTACCTTTTTAAACTAAGCACATACTTTTCTTTTTTTTCTGTTTTATTCATTTATTTTTACATATACATGTGTTTATTTGGTTTTCACTTTTTGCCTTCACAAAATCGAAAAGTCTTAAAATTTAATAACCATAACAATGTTTAAGATAAGGACTAGAAACAGAAACTTTGTAAAGAATGAACAAAGATGAATACATTTGAGAAAAGAAATCAGACGATTGCTGCAATAAAATATTGAGCAATAATAAAAATAATAATGCAAAAAAAGTAACATTCACATTGTCAAATAAGAGTATGTCTCTTATAGAATGCTTTGACTCTGAGGGTCAGTAGGGAGTCATCCGTTAACTACTTTTTTTTCCCCCAAAGTCTCAAGAAATAGGTAACTAATAATTAAACTTAAAAGATAATTTCAAATAACAGATCATGCCAAATCTTATAGACAATAGAAAAAGAAGAAATAACTTCAAAATCATTCTACTCCATCTGGATACACCTAATATTAAAATTGGAAAAAATATATTATTGTAAAGGGAAATTACAAACATATTTCACTTATAAATACGGATGCAATATCCTAAACTACATACTAACAAGTTGAATTAAAAATTATTGTTTAAGTAGCACATACTTTTCTATAAGATTTTTATTTTGAGAACAAATTAAAAGCTTAATAGTGCATCATATTTGGTTTAATCAACATTCCAAATTAGGTTTGTTTGAAATTTGTTTTATTAAATCTTAGGAGTAATGCTGTAGCAAACATTCTTATGCCTAATCTGTATACACAGCTTTTTATGGCTTTGTAAGTCCTTTATTAACGTGGATTGACTATTTCCTATTATATAATCTGAACATTTCTAGATTCTCATTACTGAATTGCCAGTTTATCCCTGAGAAAGATCTACTTTGCTGACCTACCAGTAGCATGGAAGTGGCCCACTACATCACAAGTAGAGTGTCATTTTGATAAAGGGAAGTGCCGTCCTATTTGTGCTTTAATTTGTTATTTGTACCAGTGAACTTGGACTTTTAAATGTGTTCAGTTACAACATACTTCCTTGTCTCTTGCATAATCTGTTTCATCTGTTACTGTTGCTCATTTTTCTGTTTCCTGGATATGTTTGTTATATTTTTCTAATTTGTCATTTGCCTTTTAATTTTGTTTATACATTTTTGGTGGCAAGAATCTTTTTTCAACTTACAATTCTATTCTGGGTGTATCTTTTTTTTTTTTGGTTTTTGTACCTGGAATGACCTTTTCTCTCTTGAGACACATACATATTAACTCATACGTATTCTTTTCTCTGTCTGGTTTTACATTTTCCATTTATCTGTTTCCATCTGTCTCAAGTTTATTTTGATTACTGTTCTGGAGTAGGAATTCAGTTTTACTTGTGCCATGTGCTCACCTAACCAGGACTAAATACTTCTTTCTGTATTGAGTTGCCTGCCACTTTTAAATTATATATTAAAACTCAATACATAGAAGGATCTGATTTCATGATTTCTCTTTGATTCCTATCTATTTGTTTTTTTGTTCAGGTTATGGTACTGAACTTGTTACTTTGCAAAGTTTGGGGTCAGCTTCTCACTGGAGTACCTTCTCTGAACACCAGATGGCGTGAGATCACTGGTTTGCTTGTGTGGGAGCACCAGACACAAACCTTGGGACCAGACGGTTCCTCACGAGGAAATCACCCTCCCTGCCACACAGGCAGTGGTTTTCCTTCACTTGCTCTGTCTGGGTAGCTTGCTGAGGTCCTGAAGTTAGTGACTGCAGCTCAGTTTTTAAATTTGTTTCTATTTATTCCTTTGACCCTGGATATATAGATCATCATCCAATGTGTTTAGCCTGTTGTCTAATGTACTGCAACACGGACCTCTTTCCTCGGAAGACTTTTGTTATTTGCTTCTATTTTGAGAGCCTACAAACTCAGGGACTGATTCCTTGATGATGCTCTATTGCTTTATGGCGTCAGTTTACCTGTTTTTTCCCAGTAGGATCCTCTCTCAATTCCTAAGAAGCACCTTGGAGCAAAAGTGGGATGTTTCTTATGTCACCTGCATGTGAAAAATTGCCTTGCGCCCAACCAAAGGTCACTGACTTGAGTTTAACACATCTGTTTGCTTGAATAGGAGTGGCTGGAGAAAAGCTCTTTCTTCCGTGGGGGGGGGGGGGGGGGGGGGGGGGGGGGGGGGGGGGGGGGGGGGGGGGGGGGGGGGGGGGGGGGGGGGGGGGGGGGGGGGGGGGGGGGGGGGGGGGGGGGGGGGGGGGGGGTGG
>CAUYQV010193395.1:0-11479 GCA_963574575.1 Galagoides demidoff | reverse complement strand
CCAAAAAATGGCCGGGCCTTGTGGGGGGCGCCTGTGGTCCCAGCTACTTGGGAGGCGGAGGCAGGAGACTCGCTTGAGCCCAGGAGTTGGAGGTTGCTATGAGTTGTGACGCCATGGCACTCTACCCAGGGGGATAGCTTGAGGCTCTGTCTCGAAAAAAAAAAAAAAAAATGAAGGTACAGAACAGTATGTATATTATGCTATTCTTTATATAAAGAAAGAAAAAGGTATAAATTTAGTGCATATAGCACTTTGTATATAGCATATAAAGCCTGTGATCTAAATATACCCTATAATATACTATATTATATAGATGAATCTGGAAATTTGCTCAAGAAACTAGGGACAATGGCTACACTAGGGAATAGGGAAAGAGGACTACTGTCTTCTCTAATTTTTTTTTCCTAGTGTAGGAATTTTACCTCATGTGGATATAGTAATTCTTCAAGCAAAATTTAAAAGTTACTCTCATTTTCATCAGAAATATCTTATTTTCAAATTATTCTACTATTCAGAGTGCTGATTTCAACTGACTGTGACTCCTTTTTCCCCATATTTGAGAGTGTTGATTGGGTTACCTTCTTTAAGAAGATAAAATTTTATCATGACTAAAACCCTGTAAAGCCAAAGGGCCTCCCAGAGAATTGTGAATGAAGGGTCTGAAGGTTGGATTTTTAGTCCTGATTCTTCTCCTTTATAGCAGTGACTTGGGTCAATTGCCTGAACCCTAAATGCTTCCCACACCCCACTTTCTTCCTGGGCCTAGCATGACCTGAACAAGATGATGCTCATGAAGACCTCCAAAACTGGCTCGGCGCCTATGGCTCAAGTGGCTAAGGTGCCAGCCACATACACCTAACGTGGCAGGTTCGAATCCCCAGCCTGGGCCCACCAAACAACAATGATGGCTGCAACCAAAAAATAGCCGGGCGTTGTGGTGGGCACCTGTGGTCCCAGCTACTTGGGAGGCGGAGGCAGGAGACTCGCTTGAGCCCAGGAGTTGGAGGTTACTATGAGCTGTGATGCCATAGCACTCTACACAGGGGGATAGCTTGAGCCTCCGTCTCAAAAAAAAAAAAAGGAAGAACCACCTAGCTGAGCCCAGTCCAAACTACTGAATCACAAGAAAAAAATAAACTGTAGTTGTTTCAGAAGACCAAGCTTTGAGGTAGTTTTTACATAACAATAGATACTGGTAATTGAAACAGTCCCAAACACAACCTTGACTGGAGAATGGAGAATTCCTCTTCTCCTTAACAGGCTCTTCCTGACTTCTTGGCCCAGCTCTCCCATTCCCTTCCCTGTCAGCTATTTGTAGTTCCCCAACTGGCAGCAGCTCTGGGAGCACCTGCGCAACCAGTTCTTTGTGTGACCAGGTGTAATTAATTAATTAGCCATTTGTGAGCCCCAGACAAAGGGGTGCCATTGATCTTTAGTCTCCTTTGGTGAGGAGCCCTTGGAGCTGTAGCCATTAGGGGCTGGGTGAGGATGACTGGGCCAGTCTGAGACACAGGGCCCCACCCCTGCTGTCAGTTACAGGAAATGCCCTGATGGCAGGGATGCCATGACAAAGCTACTCTTCAAAAAAAATGTGGCACCCGAAAGATCTTTTCATGCCCCTCATGTTCCAAGGAGCAGAAAGCCTCAGTAGTGCAGCAGGGTAAGGCAGGGCAAGCAGAGAGAAGTCAGTAGAGAGGAGAGGTCAATGTCAAGGGAGAGGGCATTTGGGCAAATGACCCAGGTTAGGCTCTAGAGAGTGGGGAGGACTTAGGGAGGCCTCAGGTGGACTTCCAGCATGGAGGGCATCTTGTGAGAAATTATTGAGAAACAAGAGACGTGGCCATAGATCATGAAATAGATCCTGGCAGTTACAAAAAATCATACATTTCCTGTGGATAAGGCCACATGGGCTATTACCTTATTCAATAAATAGTTAAACTATACAATTTAATAGACAGTTGTTAAGGCTTGGTGATCACAACCAGAAAGGGAAATCAGAGGAGCAAAAAAAGTGATCATAGCTCGGTGCTTGTAGCTCAGCAACCAGGGTGCCGGCCACATACACTGGGGCTGCTGGGTTCAAACCTGGCCCAGGTCTGCCAAATAATAATGCCAACAACAACCAAATAGGCAGGCATTGTGGTGAGTGCCTATAGTCCCAGCTACTTGGGAGGTTGAGGCAAGAGAATAGCTTAAGCCCAAGAGTTTGAGGTTGCTGTGAGCTATGACACCATAGCCACTGCTAAGGGCGACATAATGAGACTCTGTCTCAAAAAAAAAAAAGTGATCAGGATGGCATCAGGTAAGTTAAGAAACAGAAGTATACATGGAGCCCAGACACTGTCCTGGGGAGGAAGGGAATGATCATTTGTGGGGGTGTCTAGGGAGGCTCCCAGGAGGAGGTGACCAGTGAGATGGGTTTTGAAGGGTAAATGGAAGTTCACAAGCCACAACAAAGGACAGGGTCATCTTTAATGGTTGGTGGCCATGGTTTGTAGAGATAGAGGAACAAACCCCAGTAGCAGACGTGATGATTTGACAGAGGGTAGAGGCGAGCTTTCCAGACTCATCATCAACTTTGGAAAAATGATAACACCCACGGAGGTCCTGACATGAAGCAACCTCAGAAGTCACAAGTGCTAGTGGAATCCAGCAGTCACAAAGGTTGTACGTTTCTGTGAATCTTTGTACCTGGTGTAGCAAGACAGAAGGAACCAAGGAAGAAGTGGGGAACAACACAGCAGCAACCCGCTATTGAGACTCCAAGGAGGGCAGTGCTGGCCCCCTGCCTCCAACTGCAGCAGAAGTTTCAGCATTATCTTCACACATGGGCATTCATCCTTCAGGGTGGCTCTCTCTGCTGGAGCCCTGAGACGGGGCTAGTAGTCATGATACCCCATTTGTGGAGATGGCCCCTCTAGGATGCTGGAGCCCACAGCGGCCCCGTCCCTCCTCGATGGTGTAATGGGCTGAGTCTCCAGCACAGTGACCAACACAGTCACCTGGTGACTCATAGTCTGGAACTGGTCCCTTCCAGGAAGATCCACCTTTTGACTACAGAGGGCTCTGTCTGCCTACCCATTAGAGGGGGCAGCTCTGAGGTAGGAATTACCCCCTTTGCAAAGAGCTAATGTCATTCTTGTCACTTTAAAAACTTTCGCCAAGAGGGACTGACAGAAACACGGTCCTGGGTGAACCATATTTGACTGATATTCTGTCAAATATTGCACGGGGTTGTGATCCACAACTTTTCTCATCTGCGGCTCCAGCCTGAGTCGGTGCATGCACAATGGCGTAATTATCATATTCCGTTCCGATTTCCCTCCGTCGGATCAGAGCCTGTGAATGTGAAATGTGCCCACAGAAAAAAGCAGCCCTGGCAAGGCGGGTGTGAGGGCGAAGGCGCCCCTCAGCTCTTCCCCAGGGGAGAGCTGGGAAGGGGGAGAGCTGCCCCGGAAGGCGTCCGGGCCAGGCCCAGGAAGGTGCACGTCCTGGAAACAAAGAAGGAAGGTGGCGGATCAGGAGCAAGAGCGGGATTAAGATCACACAAACCTGCAGCCTTTAGAAACTGGCTTAATCCATTTTATAAAGAGTTGGGAGGGTTTTTCTCTCTGTGAATATAATACCTTGCACATCTGATCAGCTTTTTTCCCAGAACATTTCAAAGCTCTCTGCAAATACAGCAGAGTCTCCTTAGATTAGAGTATGGCCTATTATTACCTGGCTTTGGAGACACCCCAGGTCAGCGGGTCACCTGGGGCCTTCTGAAATAAGACAATTCCCTACAACAAAAAGCCTGGTATGATGTGGTTTGTCTAACTGGTGGTTTTCAAACTATATGAGTCATGGGACCCTGAAAGAAAAAGCAGCCTGAAACTCAATTGCTAATTCAGAGCAAAGTGGGGTTATTCTAGTTAAAGCAAAGGCGGGAGGTGAGAGGAGCAGAGATGGGACCATCTGACACCCCAAGACTCCCCAGACCATAGTCAGCTGGGCCCCACCCCCCAACTAGAAGCAGATTTTCACTGAAGTTAACGAAAGAAGCTTCTGTAGGGCACCTTATTTTCCCAAGTACCATTTCCAAGGCGTGGTCCCTAATTTTATTTCTATCATTGTGTGTTGTTTTCATAATGGGGAACCCCAAATGATATAAATTTCATGCAGGACCAGCTGTGTCCTTTGCACAGCCAAGTGCAAAATAAAACCTTGGGGACTTTGTTCAAAAACCATTAAGAATTTCAAGATGAGGCGGCACCTGTTACTCAGTGGGTAGGGCGCCAGCCCCATATGCCGAGGGTGGTGAGTTCAAAACCAGCCCCAGCCAAACTACGACAAAAAAATAGCTGGGTATTGTGGTGGGTGCCTATAGTTCTGGCTACTCGGGAGGCTGAGGCAAGAGAATCGCTTGGGCCCAGGAGTTGGAGGTTGCTGTGAGTTGTGTGACGCCACGGCACTCTAACGAGGGCAATAAAGTGAGACTCTGTCTCTACGGAAAAAAAAAAAAGAATTTCAAAATGGCGACAGCAGCTTATTAAACCAAGCACACATGCCTTCTCAGTGCAGAGTCATACACAACTGCACAGGTGGCACACCCATGAACCTGACCCTGGTTTCATGTCCCCAGATACCCTGGATCTGCCCCTTTCAGCAACTTTTCAAAGAAATACCTATAGATTCAAACAAACCTCAACCTCTCCTGAGAATCTGCTGCTAGTGAGTCAGACCAGTCAACCTTGCAGCCTGTGATTCTGAAGCTCCTCCCAGCCATGGGGCAGCCTTCTTTCCACCTCTGCTTTCACACAGAAGATTGGATTCGAGATGAATGGCCGCCTTTGCAAACAGAAACCGCAGCAGACATAATCTGTTGTATATTCAAGGATTCGAATGGGAGCGGCACTTGGGAGAAATTGTGTCTGGATTCTAAAAAGAGTATTTGACAGAGTCATTTCAAGGTACTCCTTGAGGACCACAAAACTCCCTTTCCAGATGCCTTGTGCTGCCGGGCATAGAGAGGATCACAGAGCACACAGGCCCTGCCCTGCGTACCAGGGTGCTGTGGAAGTGAGAGACGAGTACAGAGATCTTCCCTGGCCCAGAAAGATCGTCCGAGTCCTTTCTTCAGTTAAGGTGCTACATATACTCCAGACCCTTGCTGAAGTGTCCCCTTCAGGCAGCCCTGCCTTTGAGATGAAAGGAGCTGATCTGATTGGGGGTAAGGAGTCCCGCTGTGCCTGGGATGTTTAGTGGGTGTGCCAGGTAGTCCACCCAGAAAACGGAAACCAGAAAGAACTGCAAACAGGGATGTGGATTCAGGAATTGGCTTTGCAGAGATGTCGGCTCTGAGAGGCCAAGCACGGGACACTAAGTCGACCTAGTGATGAGGGCCATAGGAAGCCACCAGCCTCCTAGATTGGAAGAGTAGACAGAAGAGGCAGAAGAGGCAGGCTATCAGAGTGGGGCAGGGCCCTGGGGCAAAGCTGGATCCACAAGGATCTATCCAGAAGAACTGGAGCCAAGGAGGAAACCAAATGCAGCCAGAGCCACTGTCCAAGGAGGCATGGGATGAGGAGAAATAGCCTGTGCCCCTCCTGCAGATTGTCCCTCTCCCACCAGCCCAGCCCAGCTGGAAGCCAGCCAACAGAGGAGGCTGGGAGATGCACCCTGAGGGATCAGCCTTCTCTGCTGTCACAGAGTAGAGCAGAGGCAGGGCATAGAGAGGAAGAGAGGATCTCAGAGCAAACAGGCCCCGCACTGCGTAACAGGGTGCTGTGGAAGTGAGGGGCGAGTACAGAGAGGCATTTGAACTTGATAAACTTTGGGAACTTTTCCAGCCCTGGGAAGGGCACTTGATAGGAATGCTCTTCACTTTCCACACAGTCCATATGATAATGACCTCAGAAATAATGTTTCTCATGCTCAATAAAATTATAGGGGAAAATCTTCCCACTGGCTATTTAATGTCCTGCTAGATTAATTATTTTTTATAACTGAGGAGAAATGTTGTATTTTCTGACTTGCAGATTCACTTCCTTTTATGAAACAGCAAAAATTAAATAACCTGTCATGTTTCCCTTTTTGCCTTAGCTGCCAGGAAGCTCTAAGCTAAATTTCAAACTTCTCAAATACAGATTTTTAATTATATTTATCATCTTCTACATTTCTTTAAATTCACGATTTCTTGTTTAACCCTCTCATTGATTCAATGTTTATAATATAAAACACCTCACATACTTTTCAGAAATAGATAAAGTATACCTTGGCCTCTTTTTAAGATGATTCCAAGAGTTCCTATATCTCTGATTGTTCCCCACATTTGGTCCCTATCTGCTCCCCTCCCCCACAAAACTTCCTAATGATTTGTCATTTTCCCACGTTGAGAAAGCCACAGGCCCTTCCCACTTCTCCATGGCACTCTCCTGCTCTTAAATTGTTTCTATATCTGTTTCACTTCTCCATTCTCTGCCTTCTTCAGAGATTTCCTCTCTAGCAGGGCATGAACCCTTCCTAAGCAGTGCCAGCATCATGGGGCCCACTAAAGAGGAAGCCACAGCCTGGACAGAGAAGTGAGGGCTCCTGGAGGTAGAGGGTCAGTGTGTGGACATTATTGGCAGCAATCACGGGCTCTATCTATGCCGCTCACCTCACTCAATGATTGATAGGCATCTATCATGCTCATCAGCTTACCAGTACAGTGTCCCCTCACCCTGCTTTTGGTAATAGCATCTCAATTTTTCTATGAAGATGACTCCTCCCCATTGCATTTAGTCTGGCTAAGACCGTCTTTCAAAATGCCATGTCCTCCTTGCCCAAAGTGGGGCCAGGTCACCTGATCAAAACTCATGAGACTTTCTTTTCCAAGAGGATAAATGTTGAGTGGAGTGACAAATTAAAAGCTCATTCATTTTGCCTCTAATCCCCAGTGCACTTGTCTACAAGTTCTTACCACTTCCAAACCAAAAACTGACCACATGCTTATGTTTGCAAGGCCGGCTTGCTCAGACTTTTCTTAGGTATTTAAGAATAAATTTCTGGAGTGGCGCCTGTGGCTCAGTGAGTAGGGTAGCAGTCCCATATACCAAGGGTGGAGGGTTCAAACCTGGCCCCAGCCAAACTGCAACAAAAATATAGCTGAGCGTTATGGCAGGTGTCTTTAGTCCCAGCTACTCAGGAGGCTGAGGCAAGAGAATCACCTAAGCTCAAGAGCTGGAGGTTGCTGTGAGATGTGACGCCATAGCACTCTACTGAGGGTGACAAAATGAGACTCTGTCTCAAAAAAATAATGAATTTCTGGGGCAGCGCCCAAAGCTCAGTGGGTAGGGTGCTTGGCCACATACATGCAGGCTGGTGGGTTCAAACCTAGCCCAGGCCAGCTAAAACAACAATGACAACTGCAACAACAACCAAAAAAAAAAAAAAAATAGCTGGGCATTGTGGCAGGCACCTGTAATCCGAGCTACTTGGGAGGCTGAGGCAAGAGAATTGCTTAAGCACAATAGTTGGAGGTTGCTGTGAGCCGTGATGCCACAGCACTCTACTGAGGGCAACACAGTGAGACTCTGTCTCAAAAAAAAAAAAGAATGAATTTCTGTTGCTTGCAACCATCAGGCTCCAAGTGACGTTGGGTCTGAGAGTGGGCAAAGCACATAACCTCTTTGAGCCCCAGGTTCAACACCTGCAGAATGAAGATGAGGGTAGGGTGCTTAGTCCACCATATTTCACAAATATCTCATCTCTCCCTCCTTGCCCTGCTAAACAAATAACCCACAAAAAGTGATGGAATGTGCTCACATTCCACAGGTGGTTGGTGGCACACACCAATGGTCATGTCTCCTGAGAACTCGTATTCTTCCCGACCTTTCTACTTTTCAAGGAATTCCTTAAGATCTCACAGATGGGTGAGCAGCAGTTTATCCATTTCAATGGGAGAGAAGAGGACTTACTAAAACACTTGCCAAAAACTCATCCTAAGGAACAAAAGCAGCAGATTCTCTAGCTGGGGCCCTTTGCCAAAAGCCCTGGCCCAGGCTGTGACACAGCAAAGCTGCTTTGCTCACTGAATTCCACTCTCCATAAAACTGCAACCAATTTTGCTCTAGAGGGATATGTGGGGGCAGCCGTGGCTTTGTGGGCCCTCCTATTTCCTCCATGACTCCGTGTTGAAGAGCACAGGAGATCCTCAGATCCTCCAAGAAACCTCAGCTCCAGACCTTCCCTCTTCTCTGCCCTGGTCAGCATGAACCCTGCCCAGCTGCCTCTCTGGGTCCTTGTATTACCCTGAGCCAAGTCTCCAGAGAGGATTGACCTTGCCGAACAAGTGGGAGCTCAAAAGTGATGTTTCTAAGCCCATTTGATTCCATGGGAAATCTACTGACTATTTCCTAGGGCTGGCTGGCCCCAGTAATAACTAGTCCCAGTATCATTGCTGTTTACTGCTATCAGATAGGAACTCAGTTCATTAGTGCTGTTGTACAGAGTCAGAAACAGGCTTAGGACAATTAAGAGACTTTCCCAAAGTCACACGATTATTAAGGGATGGAGTCAAAGATCTCCTGCAGGTCTACCTGACTCCAAAGCCTGTGCTTTTAACCACACTGCTGTGGATATCTCTAATGCTTCCAAGGGGAGGCCATCATGACACCTTATGATCACCAGGGGGACACAGGCCACATGGAGGTCATGGGGAGTGAAAAGAACTGACTTCCAGTCCTGCTGCTCAGAGGCTGAGCAACTTTGGAAAGCTGCATTTCCTCTCTGTTTCTCGATGCTCCCCAGTGTAGGGCACTCTGCCTCAGTGGGACAAGATAATCCACAGTGTTCGGCATGGAGGAGGCCCCAGCACACAGGAAGAACAATGAGGCAGTGGAGGGCTGCCGGGACCCCCTAGGCAGACAATGGCACTGAGATCCCACTCCCCTCCCACCTTCCCTGCTCAAAGCTGGGGTGCCCCCTCAGGCGTCCTGGGGAAGGGACAGGAACAAGAGGATCCCACTGTGGCCTCCAAGCAGTCCACTGATTCTTTTCCCCAAGTCATCTTGGGCTTAAAGACCTTCGTGAACCAAGTAGACAGACCGGAGAAGCCCATCATGGCCTGGGAAGCCCAGGCTTCCAACCTCCTCCTCTGTCACTCTCAGCAGCCCCACTGACCAGAGCATTTGCTCTGCCCTGTTCTGGCGAGCTCAGCGGCTTCCCCTCACCCACCCCACCCCCACCTCCTCATTACAGAACAAAGGAACCTGGCTCCTTCCCGCCAGTCCAGAGAGGGTTCCTAATTGGCTTTCCATTAAAGAGAAAATAGACTACTGTTTCCACCTCCTTATTTATGAGTCGTTCTGGAAGTGCATTTCCACGCACTCTGGGATTACTCACGCCCATTTTGCTTGGCCATATTTTATGATCTGTTTTATTTATTCAGGGCCTCTATTGGGTACTCACATCTGAAACCAATTAAAAACCAAGCAATAGGAAAAATCAAATAAACACCTGGAGATGTCCAAACCCAAAGTCTTTTTGAAGCCTACTGTTGGCAGGACCAGCATGGCCATGCCCACTGTCTGGGCCACTGGAAACGGACCCCTCTCCTGGAGATATCAGGTACAAGGCCACACAAAATGGCAACCCACGGGTTCACAGACCTCCTGTCCTCAGAGCTTGGGCCAAGGCTGCCTGGCTCTTTGGTTCACCCAGAGTTTCCCCACACAGAGCAAGGATAGGGCTTATTCATTTGCACACCCTCCTATCTGCCTGGCTCATGGTAGGAACTCAGTAATTCTTTGCCCAGCCTTACTGTGATAACCAATGCACTCTCTGTGAGCGCATATGTGGACACACTGTGTCGTGAGGAGGGACAGCACGGAGAGCCATCCCATGAATGCAGGAACACTTTGCCTTTCGTAAGCATCCCAGCTGCCTCTGGAAGGACACCTAGGGCTAATCATCTCGGAAAAGCAGCCATAAGCTTGGTTTTTCGGAAACAGACGGTCTCGCTGTCAGGAGCTCAATACTTAGGTAAGTGTGGACAGAGGTCTTGGGGAGAAGGCAGGCTCTTCCATCTTTTTCAGGAAAGTCTGAAACCATTTCACACATCTTCATAGGATTTGCTTTGGAGTCTGTGCACGTGGACAAGTCACCCTGCATCTTGTTTTCCATGTAAAATTCAAAGAAGCTCCTTTCATCATGCTTACTCCCTGCCTCCTCTAACTTCAGTCTCTGCCGAAACTAAAGGCCCCTCCCTCCCACCCCCACCTCTACCCTGGAGAGTCAGTACACTGGGGGGATGGGCTCTGTCTTGAAGCCAAATGCCCCCTTCCTTCCCTTAGGCCAAGCTGGGTGTATGGACAGTGTAGAGAGGGACAGGAGCAAGTGGGGCCAGCAGCTGCCTGGGGTCTGGCAGGTGGACAGCCTAAAAGGCCAGCAAACCTTGGAACTTGGTGGGGTCTCCATCAGGGTTGAAGGAAATAATGCACATCATGTCTGTGATTTTTTTTTTTCTTTTCAGGATATTTGTGATGTTTATTGGAATCTGACTTTACACACGCACATACACATATACACGAACATATTAGGAGATGGGACTGGGACCCTGAACTTTGGGGGATAACACTGCTTATACACTTATCCCTCCCATCTGCTACTTTCTCTTAGTAATTTGTATTGATCTTTTGTGTTAGTCAGGGTTGTCCAGAGAAACAGAGACAATAGGATCTCTCTGTCTATCTATGGAGTGAGGAAGACAAAGAGAGAGAGAGATAACGAGAGTATGAGAATTGGCTCACACAATCATGGAGGCCAAGATGTCCCACGATCTGCCATCTATAAACTGGAGAGCCAGGAAACCCGGTGGTGCAGTTCATTTCAAGTCCAAAGGCCTGAGAACCTGAGGAGCTGATGGTGTAACTCTTGGCCTGAGTCTGAAGACCCAACCATCAGGAGTACCAACGTCCAAGGACAGAAGATGGACGTTCCAGATCAAACCGAGGAGCGAATCACCCTCCCTCCACCTTCTTGTTCTTTCTGAGCTGTCAGTGGATGGGACCATACTTGCCCTCGTTGGTGAGCAGATCGTCTTTGTTTGTTTGTTTGTTTGAGACAGAGTCTCACTTGGTCACCCTTGGTAGAGTGCTGTGGCATCTTAGCTCACAGTAACCCCAAACTTTTGGGTTCAAGCAATTATCTTGCCTCAGACTCCCAGGTAGCTGTGACTACAGCCACAGCACCTGGCTATTTTTCAGCGAATAGGTCTTGCTTTGGCTCAGGCTGGTCTCTAACCAGTGAGCTCTGGCAATCCACCCACCTCACCCTCCCAGAATGCTAGGATTACAGGTGTGAGCCACTGGACGTGGCCCTGGTTTTTCTATTTTTAGTAGAGATGGAGGTCTTGATCTTGCTCAGAAACTCTTTTTTTTGAGACAGAGCCTCAAGCTATCCCCCTGGGTAGAGTGCCATGGCATCACAGCTCATAGCAACCTCCAACTCCTGGGCT
>CAUYQV010193387.1:0-14482 GCA_963574575.1 Galagoides demidoff | reverse complement strand
ACGATAATTAATACAGTTTCAGTTGACAATGGATACATTTTATATCACAATGGTTATGGTTATACAACAGTAATTAATCAAGTCTCAGTGAGTTTTCCACCATTGTTCATCTACTGAGAACTTGGGGGTTTTGTGAAACTTCAAACTTTTTTCCTTGTACCTGAAGCTTGTTCTTGACAACTCTAGGAGGAAGAAGGGGGCGTGGGAATGTGTTCTCGGCCACCCTGGGGGGAGAAGGGACTTGCCTTGTTCCTGGAGTCGACTCTGGGGGGAGAAGGAAGGAGGAGGGAAATGGGCTGGAGAGGGTGGGGGGAACAGGTGAGGGCTGGGGAACAGGAGTGGGCAGGGGAAAGAGGGCTGGGTTACAACAATAGCTTACATATACTCAAAGCTTTAATCATAAGTTGTACATAAGGAACACTTTTTCAAATGACATCCATTCCTCTGTAAGAAAAGTGATTGTTTTAAAGTTGGCAAGAAATAAATTTATGTGTTGCTTAATGGAACTTTACATTTTGAAATAGTTAATCAAATCATTATAATCATTCAAAGTTCTCACAGTTGATTTCATTTGTTTTACATTCCACTATTTCAGCAATAAATTTTTTTGACTAATTTATCTGGATTATCCATAAGATTAGATTTTGTAAAAATATTTTCCCAACTAAGAAAAAGTTTAAAATTTTTTTAATAAATTATTTTTACATGCCAATTAAAATTGCAGCTTCATTTATAATTATGGAGTATGACTTGTATAAATGTATTCTGAATTGTAAACCATTATGATGATTTAGTTATTCAATTAGAAATATGTATTGCTTTATCCCAAATTACAATCATCTTTAAAATATATAGAAATGTAAAATTCCTACATATTTTTCAGAAATTATCAATATAAAAATAAATAAAATAATAACTGAGAGCTGTAACCTAAACATGTCTACCATCATCCACATGCAGCCACATACACTGGATATTTTAGGCTTATCATATCACCCGGTAACCACGTCACAGCACAGCATAGAGTATGTAATTCTCTCACAGAGGAGGACCTTGAGGCACAGCAGAAACATGTGAGGTGATTGCCATGGTCGGAGTCCTACCCGTCCAGGTGGCTTCCCCACTGTGGCAAGTTCGCCTTACATTGCAAGGCCAGGGATTGTGGACATAGCAGAAATATGGGGCCTTTCTCCAAGTCCAAAATGTTTATAGAAAGAGTGTGAGAAAAATAAATCCATCACACAGTAACAACATATTTTTTCTTTTAATTTCATTGCATTAAAAATGACTTATAAAATTATTGAATTTCCTAGAAAATTTGTGTCCTATTGATTTAGAGATAGTTCTATAATTTAGAAATGCACATTTTGTTTTTTTAAGTTTCAAGATGTCCTGCAGTAGGGGAAAAATGCTCACAATATCTATTGAGCTTTTATTATCATGCATCACTTTTTCATTTTAAAATGTCATATTATTTAAATTATTTTTAAGCTATGGTGATGGATTAAGGGTTACAGAAACCATTTGAATCATAAACATAGTCACTTAAATTTTTAAAAATGACAGAATTTCAAAATATCATAAACCCATCTGAAGTTGTCACAAGCTGAACAGTGAGTGTAGATCCCCCCCTGCATATTGGACATTGAAGAAGATTGTGTTATACTGTCACCAAACTAGCAGCAAGTTGTAAGGAGGACTCAACAAAAAAATTCTGAGAACTATATAGAAATTTAAGTAACTAGAGTAATGTAACAGGATAGTTGCAAAGTCATTGATAGCCACAAAATCACTGTTCTTTCTTCAACACAGGTCTACACAGTGACATCTGTACTAATTAGCGCTAGGAAGTAGTAGGAAAAATTATTTCTGTTGATGAACTGATATTTTATTTTTGTTAGACATAACATATGTTCTTTCTATACAATGCAAAAAAACTAGAATATTCATATCATAAATATTTATACTGTAAATTGGGATACTCTTCAAAAAACTTCCGAGCAATTATTATGTAGAACCACCTCTTGATAAGACGCTTTTAAAATTCATCATTGTCATTTACAGGTGGACCTCCACCTGTTTGTTGGCCGGCCATGTGCTCTTTCTCTCCCTCAGCATCAAGGACCCTTCTCACAGGTGCGCTGTGATGCCATGTAAGCTGAAATTCGCCTTTGTTCCTTACATAATACACATATGTCGGTAACAGCAACTGGAATGTGTAGCAATAAAGTACATTTTCTGGTTGGGCGATCAGCCTTGTACAGGAGCCACTATGAGAAAGGTCCAAATGCCAAACTCGGAAGTTTTTAGTGCAGGGTACGAAGTGTTCTTGAGAGTGCTCAATGCCCCAAAATGTAAATCATATGACAAAAGAATTAGAGGGCAACAAAATTAAAAATAAAATACCATAAAAAAGGCAGTGTCAGGTAGCTCCCACACCAGAGGTGGATTAGCAGTATGGCACAGGTGATGGGATGACTCAGCGCCCATGAGGCCCACCAGCAGGTGACCAAATGTCCTCCTCGGGCCTGGTTCCTTATTTCAGGGCTGGTTCCAGCACCCACACACAAGCAGAACAGGCAGGTGTCATCTGAGATGCCCTGAGTCAGACAGGCCATGGAAATACAGAAGCCAAACAAAAAATTACTTATGTTTATTAATGTTTGGCCGGCTGGCCAGTTGTATGTAATGTGTTTCTTATACATTAGCATATGTAAATGCATGTTACATTACAAATCCAGCTTTCATTATATTTCATAAATGCTTTCAGTGTTTCTATATTTCCAACCATGCCAAGTTTAAAACGTTTTGCATGGCAGTCAAGGACCTCTATTTTTTATTTCACTTATTTCACCTTCTTGTCAATCCTTTTTTTCTCTACAGATAGCTGATATCCTTAGGACTAGGGCTTAGCATTCTGTGCCTCGTTTCATTTGCAGTTTTTTAATGCCGTTATCCTTGCTTGCAATTTTCTCTTTTCTCCCACACAAATTCCACTTAAAGACTAGAGGTTCAGTAAATAGTAAGTAATTAACTGACCTTGGTAAAGCTTTGTGTAAGTGGAATATTGAGAATAGGTAGCTGCGATCAATTCTGTTTTCAAAGGATGTACCTGGAAAGTGGCTTTCAAATTCAATTCCACTTCTGAAAATTCTAAAGAGGCCCTCAGTGGCCTCCAAGAGGAAGAGGATTGGAGGATGAGGTAGAGTAGGCAATACTTAAACAGATCCGTTTGTTTTTTTTTTTTTTTGGTCTCTTAGCATATTGGCTTTAAAAGCAAAATTTCATTAAAATAGAAATAGTTTCACAGCTTAAAATGTTTGAAAAATCATTGTTAAAAGCATCATGAGTTTTTTGCACATGTGAGTAAATTATATATACATGACTCAAGGCAGGCACATGTATTTTATTTCTATAATTGAAGTGTGACAATTAAAATTTTATTGCATATACAGTGCACAAAATGGTAGACATAATAAGGTAAATGTTTATTTGGAGAAAAATTTAAATTGATTGCATCAAAACATGATTTTTTTTTTTTGTAACAAAAGTAATATTCTGTATCTGCAGTAACTTTTGGTAGGTGGTGATACAGGCCCGGTGGGCCCCAGCTAGCTGGCTGGAGCTGAGGGGAGGACCTGCCACCTGGCAGTGTTGCTGTGGCAACCAGCAGAGGAACCAGCTGCCAGGAGGGTGGCGGGGGCCACCAGAGGCTCCAGTGGCCAGAGGAGCTAGACAACTGCTGAGCAGACACCAGCCCTTTAGTGTCTCTCTCCCCTTGCCCTTGCCCCTAACAGGGTAACCCTATTTCCCAGGCCTGGTCAATTTCATGTAGGTTTCCGAGGCCTGGGAAACAGAGGGATTGTATCCATTCATTTGTTACTCAGTTCCCACCGAATGTAACTACCTGGACCCATGTACACTAAATGTAACTACAGAGCCCCTGCCAAATGTAAGTACAAGGACTCATGCAACCATATATACACCCCTGGAAAAAAGAGCCCAACAGGAGAGCTTTTTTTACCCAGCTTGGGTTGCTTCTCTCCGCCAGGAGCTTTGGTGTTTTCGTTTTCTTTACTGTAAAATAAATCGTATCTTACCAGTGATCTGTGGTCCATGGATTCATTCTTCGAATCATGGAGACCTACTGAAGGCAAAATTCCGGCATCAAGGGCGTATTTATTTTCTTCCAGACATTCCTCACCTGTGATTTTCTCATCTGTGGAGTGTTTGGGACTATTATGCGCAAGTCTTTCAGCAGTATTCCTGATAAATAGCACAACACTGCAAACCCAAGTCAGTGAGTAAAGCAGCTGTAGCTGCCTTATACGTACAGTTCTTCAGTGTTAATGCGTCACTAGTATTAAGAACTTTGTGGTAATTGGGGGAAAATGCTAAATATTAATAAAGGTATCTCTATAAAAATTATATGGATATAATGTTTCCATCCATATGGAAAATTCTGCCAATAACACTGGCACTTAATTTTATGAAAATTATGGGAAGGGTTATTATTGGATATTTTGTTATCTTTATTTTATTTCTTTTACATATAATAGATTTGTTCAGATGTGAAAAGATAAAAACCGGACAGGCTTCCTGGAAGTCCCCAAGTAGAAGCCTCTCCTAACTAAATCACTAGAGTTTTCTGCCTTGAATAAATTTTTGTTGTCACAATTTGGAAGCAAAAGGAAAAAAATCATTCTCCAGAAGCAATGGCTCTTCCTGTATGTCTTTGATCCCCTTCGTGTCAATCAGTTTTTCAGCTGATTTCAGGTAAGTGCACGGTGAAATGAAATAATTAAACATTCAGAGAAAAAAAATTTTTTTTTATTTTAGGAAAAGAAACATAGATTCAGTCAACAATGAAAAGAAAGCAAGTGGTGGTGGGCTGATTGCAGAATGACAGTAAGCCTCCCCCAAGCATTTTCTCAGGGACAGACCAGAGCGAGCGGCTGGTCCCCTCAGAGGTCGCTGCCAGGAGGTGGTCTGGACCTGGAGGTGAGGTCAGCCCAGGCTTCCACGTAAGAAAGGGGATTCTGTTCCTCCAAGGACTGAGCTGCCACACTCAGGAGCACACTGGCTGGCTACGATGAGGATCAAATGAAGCAGCTTGTCAGAGGGGATTGAATTTTTGTCAAGAGAATATACTTTTTATGGTAATAAGTAATTTTAGGTCTCATTCTGTGACCGTAAATAGAAAAAAAAATCAAAGTTTGTTCTCTTCTTTTTTCTTTAAAAAAAAAAAAAAGATTAGTTTATAGGAGAAGGTAACCAAAAGTGGCCAGGGGCTGGGCCCAGAAGCATGGTGAGGACGCAGCAACTGCTCTAGGCTGCAGGTTCCTGGCTGGGCTGGGCTGGGCTGGGCTAGGAGCCGGGCTGTGATGCTCTTGGTGATACCGCTGACAATAAGTCTTAAATCTGAAACATGAGTGGTGGAGACAGAGCAGGAAATGAGCTGCCTGCAAGGAAAGGGCACTTAACTAGAGGGAGGAAAAGTATTCATGATAGTGTAGTAAATAGGGGAAAAGGGTGGCCCAGTGCCACGGAGGAGACCCAATTTTTATTGACACAGTATTTTTTGCATTTGTGTGTGTGTGTGAGCTCTTGTTTCAGACATAGAATGTGGAACCATCGAGTCAGGGCATCTGGGTGTTCATTGCCTCTGAGTGCTCATGTGTCAGTGACATCTCTATCCTCCCTCCAAGCTACTTTGTAATATACAATTCATGTGCTGACTATAATAACCCTGCTCTGCTATTGAATAGTAGAGCTTATTTATTCTTTTAACTGTATGTCTGCACCCATTAACCAAGCTCTCCGCATCACACACCCTCCTACTCTCTTATCCACCAATCTGTTTTCTGTCTCTATGACATCAACTTACTGAGCTCCCACACCTACGTGAGAACGTGTATCTCTCTTTCTGTGCCTGTATTATTTGACGTAACATAATGACCTTCAGTTCCATCCATTACTGCAAATGACAGGGTTTCATCGTTTTTATGCCTGACTAGTACCCCGCTGTGCACCTGCACCAACTTTCTTTAACCATTCATCCACTGATAGGCACACTTACTCCACATCTTTGCTACTGTGAATAGTGCTGATGTAAATATGTGGATACAAGTAACCCTTTGATATACAGTTTATTTTCCTTTACATAAATACCCACTAGTTCTATTTTGAGTTTTTTGAAAAATCCCCATATTGCCGTTCATATGGGGTGTATGGATTTACATTTCTACCACCAGTGTATAAAAGCGTCCCCTTCTCCACATACAAACCAGCACCTGTTATTATTTTCTCATTCTAACAATAGCTGTTGTGGAGGGAGAGTGTAGCATGTCGTGGGTTTGGTTTGCATCCTTAGTGACTACTAAGGATGTTGAGCTTTTTTTCATGTAACTGGTGACCAGTCCTGTCGTCTTTTGAGAAATAGCTATTCAGCTTCTCTGCTTGCTTTTTAATGGACTATTTTTTAATTGTTGGGCTGTTTGATTCCCTGGTATGTTCTTGGCATGAGTCCTTTGTTGAATGAACAGTTTACAAGTATTTTATATAGTCCAAAGGTTCGTCTCTCCATTACTGATTTTTCCTTTTGCTGTGCAGAAGCCTTTTAGCCTAATATAGTCTCATTTGTCTGATTTGGTTATAGTTTCCTGTGCTTTTGAGGTCTTAGCCACATCTTGAAGCATTTTCGCTCTGCTTTTTTTTTTTTTTCCTAGTAGTTTAATAGTTTTGCATCTTGTGCTTACCTCTTCAACCCATCTTGAGTTGACTTTGCATGTGGAATGCACAAGGGTCCCGTTTTCTTCTTGGGCATGTGGGTACCTACTTTCCTGGCACCACTTATGGCCAAGGATGTCCTTTCCTCCCTGTATTTTCTTGGTTCCCTTATCTACTCATAAAATCAGTTGGTTGTAAATTCTTGGAGTTATTTCTGGACTATCTATCTTCTCTAGTTGTTCTGTGTCTTATTTTTATTCCAATTCCATGTGGGTTTTGTTACTGCAGACATGTAGCAGGTTTTGAAGTCAGGTAGCTGATGTCAGCTTTGCTGTTTTTGATGAAGATTGCTGTGGCCATTAAGGATCATTTCTGGTTCTGTACATTTTACGATTTCTTTTTTACTCTGTCTTTTCTAATCTAGATGCCTTTTATTTCTTTCTCTTGTCTGATGGCTCTGGCTGGGACTTCCAGAACTATACTGAACGGGAATGGTAAAAGAAGAAAAGCCTTCTAAGTCTTCCTGCTCAGTATGATGTGAGATGTGGGTTTGTGTTTTATTAACATACTGCCTTTGTAATATGGGTATATGTTCCTTCCACTTCAAGTTTGTTGAGGGTTTCTATCAGAAATGTTGAATTTTATTAAATATTTTTTTCTGCATCCATTGAGGACATCAGATTATTTTTGCCCTTCATTTGGCTGGTGTGAGATGTCATGTTTATTAATTTGCATATGTTGACCATCCTCACCACTAGTGTAAATCCCAATTGATCATGTGCATTATCTTTTTGATATGCTGCTGGATTCTGTTGAGGATTTTTGTGTCTATCTTCATCACTGAAATTGGCCAGTAATTTTCTCTTTTTGTCATGTTCTTGTATGGTTTTGGTGTCAGGATTAATGTGGTCTGGAAGAATGAGTTAAGGAGGGGTTCCTCCTTTTCCAATTTTTTGGAATAATTTCAGGGGTACTGATATTATTTCTTCTTTATACGTTTAGTAGAATTTGATTGTGACTCTATTAGGTCCCGGGATTTCCTTTGTTTGGGGTAACTTTTTGTTACCAAATAATCTTACTACTCATTATTGGTCTAACCAGGTTTTCTTTTTTTTTTTTTTTTTGCCGGCGCTGGGTTTGAACCCGCCACCTCCAGTATATGGGTCTGGTGCCCTACTCCTTTGAGCCACAGGCGCCACCCCGACCATGTTTTCTATTTCTTTCTAATTCAACTTTGTAGGTTGTCTGCTTCCAGGAATTTACCCATTTTCCTTATGTTTTTAATACAGTTGTTCAGAATAGTCTCTGATGATCTTTCGTATTTCGCGATATCATTAATTATATCTCCTTTTTCATTGATGATTTTGTTTATGTGGGGTCTTCTCTCTTCCTACTTAATCTAAATAAAGGTTAAACAATTTTGTTTATCTTTCCAAAGAAACAAATTTTTATGTTCTTGATTATTTGTAACTTTTAGTCTTTATTTTGTCTGCTCAGATCTTTACTATTTCTCTCCTTCTGCTAATTTTGAGTTTAGTTTATCCTTACTTTTCTAGTTCCCTGAGGTGCTGAATTTATCTTTTTACTGAAATATTTCTGCTTCTCTGATTGTAGACATCATTGCTATAAATTTCCCTTCTAGCACTGCTTTTCCTCATGTGACAGGTCTTAGTGTGTTGTGTTTCCATTTTCATTTGTTTCAAGAATTCTTTTAATTTTCGTGTTTATTTTTCATTGACCAAGCATTCACTCAGGAGCATGCTGTTTAATTTTCATGTATTTTCAGCTTCCAAAGTTTCTCTTGGTGATGATTTATAGTTTAATGTGGTCTGAGAAAATACTTACTATGATTTCAATTTTTTTTTAATTTGTTGAGACTTGTGTTTTAGCTTAACACGTGGTCTCTTCTGGGGAATGTTCAGTGTGCTGATGAGAATAATGACAACTCTTCAGTTGTCAGGTGAAATGTTCTCCAAATATCTATGAATGTTGGTTAGGTCCATTTTGGTTTTTTTGGTTTTTTTTTTTTTTTTTTGAGACGGAGCCTCAAGCTATCCCGCTGGGTAGAGTGCTATGGCATCACAGCTCATAGCAACCTCCAACTCCTGGGCTCAAGCGAGTCTCCTGCCTCTGCCTCCCAAGTAGTTGGGACCACAGGTGCCCGCCACAACACCCGGCCATTTTTTGGTTGCAGCCGTCATTGTTGTTTGGCGGGCCCAGGCTGGGGATTCGAACCCTCCACCTTAGGTGTACGTGGCTGGCGCCATAGCCGATTGAGCCACAGGTGCCGAGCCGGTTAGGTCCATTTTGTCTAAAAAGTCTAATTTAACATTTTTCTTTCTCTCTCCTTCCTTCCTTCTGACAGGCTCTCACTTTGTCACCCAGGCTGGAATGCAGTGTCCCAAACCTAGCTCACTACAACCTTAAAAACTCCTGGGCTCAGGTGATCTTTCCCCCTCAGCTTCCCGTGTAACCTGGATTACAGCAGGCATCACCACACCCAGCAACACGTTGACTTTCTGACTAGCTGAATTGTATAATTCTGAGAGTGTGGTGCTCTGGTCTCCCACTGCTATTTTATTGGAGTTTATTTCTCTCTTTCTTTAGATATAGTAATATTTCCTTTGCATCCTGTGATGAGGGTATATATATATATATATATATATATTTTTTTTGAGACAGACTCTCACTTTATTGCCTTCAGTAGAGTGCCATGGTGTCACACAGCTCACAGCAACCTCCAACTCCTGGGCTTAGGCAATTCTCTTGCCTCAGCCTCCCAAGTAGCTGAGACTACAGGCACCCACCACAATGCCTGGCTGGAGGGCACATATATTCAAAACTGTTCTATCCTCTTGCTAGATGTATCCACCATTATCTAGTGACCACCTTCGTCTCTTCTTGTTGTCTTTGATTTAAAGTCTGCATTATCTGATGTAAGGATATCGTAACTGCTGCTTTGGGTTTCCATTTTACCATCCCTTTATTGTGAGTCCATGTGTCTTTAGTTAAGTGTGTTTCTTCAAGGGAGCATGCAGGTAAATAATGCCTCTTTATCCATTCAACCAGTCTGTATCTTTTCAGTGAAGAATGTAATCCATTTATAGTTAAAGTTATTGTTGATAAGTGCGGTTTGTGGCAAGTGAGTGTCATGTTGTTAATTGTTTTCTGGTTGTCTTGTATTTCCTTGTTCTTTTCTTTTTCTCTTATTATCTGTCTTTGTGGTCTGGTAGTTTTCTGTTGTGGTACAATTTGAGTTATTTTTCTTCCTCATCTCTGTTTCATTTACCAGGGAGTTTTATACTTTGGGGTGTTTTCATGGTGGTCCTGTAACTTGCAGCTTTAGGAATTGCTTGAGCTTTTCTTGTAGGACTGGTGTAGTGATAATGAATTTCCTCAGCATTTGCTTGTCTAAAATAGACTTTATTTCTCCCCCACTTACGAAGGATAAGGTGGAGTCGCAGTTTTTTCTTTCAGTATTTAGAATATGTCATCCCATCTCTCCTGGCCTGTAAGGTTTCTTCTGAGCAATCTGCTGTTAGTCTTGAGGGGAATTCCTTTACAGTAAGTAGACTTTTCTCTTGTGGATTTCAGTGTCCTGTCTTTGTCTTTGACTTCAGAAAAATTGACTATATTGTGCTGTGGAGAATCCCTCTTTACACTGTGTCTATCTGGAGACTTTTGAGTTTCCTACACTGGATATCTAAGTCTCTTATTTGACTCAGGTGGGGGGAGTCAAATTAAACAGGTTTTCTAAACTTTTTGTTCTCTCATTGCTGTCAGCAACACTGATAATTCAACTATGAGTTGCTTTATATTGCCCCAAATGTCACAAAGATTGCTCATCTTCTTAATTCTTTTTAAAAATTGTTTTATTTTATTATTTATTTCTTTACTTTGACTGGATTATTTCAAAAGACCTTTCTTAAATTTCTGAGTTGCTTTCTGTTCTATTGGTAAGACTTTCAAATGTACTTTGCATTTTATTCAGTAGATTTTTCAATTCCAGAATTTCTGGGTTTTCTTGTTGTTTGGTTGGTCTTTTTTTTTTTTTAATATCTACCTCATTGAAAAATCTTTTATTTATGTTTGGAATGGTTCTTTTAAATTTCTCTACACTTTTTCTTAGAATTCTCTTGCATCTTGCTGAGTTTCTTTAAATATCAGTATTTTGAATTCTTTATCAGGGATTTCATGAATTTTTTTTGGGGGGGTGGGTTTTTTGCTGAACAAATTATTGTGTTCTTCAGGAAGTATCATGCCTCATGGTGTTTCACATCCCTGTGTCCTTATACTGCTCCCTGTGCATCTGGGAAGGCAATCACTTCCTTCAGCTTTTGATTTTGCTTTCATAGAGAAGCTCACTTTTCCTGGAGATGTGTCTGTGGTGTTGGCTTTAATCTTGAGGGCACACTGTAATGCAGTTTCTGTGTGATTTCCTAAGATAAATTAACATCAGCAGTATCTGTGATTTCCTTGGTGGCTTAGGATCCAGTTAGTGGAGGGTGTGGGGAATTTCTGCAGGGGATCGATGCCAGTGGGCCAGTCTTCTGGCCCATGTTGGCAGCAGACTGGAACATACCCATCCTTGAGCCCCAGGCACCATGCACTGGCTTCAGTTTTGGTAGCAGAAGGTTGAACATACCCATCCTTGAGCCCCAGGAAGTGGGCACCAGCCTCAGTGTTGGCAGGTGCGGGCAGCCCAGTTCCTGGCACTGGACTGCCAGGCAGCAGTGCATGAACATGTGCGTGTGTCCTTTGGCCTGTGGGCACTCACTGTGATACGGGCAGTGGCAGAGGGGCAGACCACTGAAACCTAAGTGGTTCGAGCTAGTATTGGTGGTGGCTGCAACAGCTGGGATGTCTGACTGGGTGCCAACTGTGGTGGTGTTAGCACGTTGGATCAGCCCATTCTCACACCCCAGGAGGAGTGCTGGGTACCCATGGTGGTCACTAGGCTAGGCAGTCCTCAGGCCTGAAATGGCTTGCTCAAGTGCTACATAGATGGGGTCAGATTGGTGGACTTGTCCTCTGGCTCCCTGTTAGTACACTCATGTATTGACAAACAGGAGCAGGTGAGTCCCCAGCTGCCAGCTGAATGCTCAGGTGTGGCCAGTGGCAGATGAGATGTGCTTCTGCCACTTGAGACAGCAGGGCACCCTCAGTGGGAGCCACACACTCAGGCACCTGTGGGGAATTCTCTTGTGTGTCAGTCCTCAGCAGCCTACCACCAAGTGGTAGAACTTGTCATCTGGGTGTGTGAAAGTGACCTCTCCCATCTCCCTCCTTGGCTTGGTGGTAGCAGTGTGGCATGAGTCCCAGGATGGAATGCAGCCCACTAGGGGCTGAACTTTCAGAAGAGGGCTGTGCTACAGCTACTCAGGGTTGGGGGGCTTGGTGGGAGGTGCCCCTCCCACCTGAGTCTTGCCCCTCTGCACTGTCCTGGCAGCAGGGTTAAGGGACTCCCTGGTGGTTAGAATTGTAAATGCCCATGGCAGGAATGTGGATCCCAGAGATCTCTCACTTCTCCCTCCCACATCACTTGGCCAGCACTCTGCCTCACTTCCCTCCACTTGTGGCTTTTAGAGCTTCTCATCACTTGACTGAATTCCAGGCTTCTCTCCTAGGTGTTATGTCCAAAGTATAGTGTGTACTCACTGTGCTGGCCCCTTGGTGTGCACCAGCTGGGTCAGATAGCTGTCTGGACCACCCACCCCAGACCTTTAACACATTGCTGAGTAATCAGTTAGTTAATGATTCATAAAGGTATCAATTTTGAGCAGGGCCAATAATAAAAGAAGGTTTTAGAGATTCTTCAGGGTATGTATCTGGCTGAAAATATATTTCATGAGATAATTCAAATTTCATTGAGTATAATTTGTGCAAAGTAGAAGTGATGTGGAAAGCTCTTCAACGTACAACAGATCTTAGGAGAGAGAAATGATCATAACCTGGACTTCCATGAGCTAATGACTCATCCACAGGAAGTCTTCACCTGAACAGGAAGAGCAGCCTCCTTTTGGATGTCACCTTCACTTAAATGCAGGAACTAATGGTAAAGTGAATCTCACTGCTTTTCCATTAAGTTGTAAAAAAGTGGGGTGTCATGCAGTTTACTGATACTTAAGGTAACCAAAGAGCAATTTTCACCCCTCATTGCTGCACAGAAATGAGAGGCAAAATAACATCTGAGACACATAATGAGAGCCCTGGAGGCTCTTCGAACACTCATTATGTGGATACCCTACAATATCACATCAGTGTCCCTGCTTTATATACCAGAACTAAAAATGGTTTCGCTCATATGTAAATTATAAATGTTGCATGCATTATCGGAACTCTGATAAATTCCACCAGCTCAAATGATTGAAACACAACCTAATTTTTCATCTGCACCGTCTTCACTAAATTGTAATTTCCTAGTCTTTTATTTCACATTAATGTTAATGAGACCAACATATAAATAATTGTAGAATAATTAGAGTATTGGATTAATCAATATGTTTATTTAAATTTTAATGGAAAGAGCTCAGCTTTCTCTAAATGACTACCTTGAATTTTAAAAATGAATATAAATGAAATAATATTAGGGTAAGTCTACTTATATGTATGTGCACAGGGGTATATAGAGAGCAAGTTCTGTTTTGTGCTTATAAAGTAAAAATAGTCTACATAATTTGGTAAAATTATTTAGAAAATCATTTAGTATAAATTCAATTTTTTAAATTCTTAAAACGTTTTAATGGTAATTTGAAGTGTCCCTTACGGATTTTATGGGAAATTGCTATACCCAGTGTGTTGTGGTTATTAATAGTGTTCACTTTGCCCTTGTATAAAATAGGTGGAAGATTTTGCTTTTCCCCTCAATCCCATCTGTGATCTGCAGCAATTTCTCATCTCACTTAGCCTCAGTTTGCTCATGTAAATCTGGAAATAAAAGTAGTTACTATTTCATAGATTTTTCATTGGATAATACACATTCAAAGGTCTTAACTGAGTTTTTGACATCTCCTTACACCAGTTACGGTGGCTTCTATTAAAAAGTCAAAAAATTAAAAATGCTGGTGTGGATACAGACAGAAAGGAATGCTTATATGCTCTTGATGAGACTGAAAATTAATACAACTTCTATGGAAAACAGTATGGAGATTCCTCAAGGAGCTGAAAGTAGGCCTGCCATTCAATCTGACAGTCCCACTACCAGATATTTACCCACAGATATTTATGAAAAAGACACCTGCACCCAAATGTCTATAGCAGCCTGATTCACAACGGCAAAAATGTGGACTTATCGAAGTGCCCAACAATTCATGAGTGGATTAACAATAAATGGTATATGTATACCATGGAGTACTACTCAGCCATGAAAAAGGGTGGATTAATGCCTTTGCAACAATTTGGATAGAATTGGAGACCATTATCTAAGTGAAGTATCTAAAGAATAGGTCCTTCCCACATCACTCGTTCTGTTGTATGGAGGGAATGTGTTCTCCCTGCCCAGCCGTGAAGGGCCAGACACTGCCATGCTATCCTGTTTCCTAAAGCCAGACAGCCAGCATCACAGCCACGATGAGGCACCTGCCCCTATTCCTACCCCCACTGAGTCAGCTGTAGACACTTCTTGTGAGCACCTGTTTGATCCGTCTTGACTCTACCTCTTATAAAGTCCCATAGACACTTTCAAAGTAAGTATTCTAGATGAGAAGAAGGCTGTGGTCATTATTCTCTCATTTAGGATCATACCAAAATGACA